>WOGN01009665.1:0-10721 GCA_015342105.1 Leptinotarsa texana | reverse complement strand
GGCCGTCAAAAATTAAAGTTGACCTGTTTTTCGATTTCTTCCGAAAGACGCTCCTTTTGTGAATATCGAATTTATTCCATACATTTGCATCGTACTGTATACATCTAACGTGAAAAAGAGTTATACAATATTCAAACTCAAAATTATCAAAAATTTACTATATAAAGATGATGAAACTACCATTCATTGTCTTCAATGTCTACTAGTCTATTAAAATGATTTTTGGAGAATCAATCAATTGAGTATAATAATTGTGATGCATTGTTTGGAACCTTTGGTGTAGTAATGAACAATACTGGATTTTTTTCACAACACCAATTCGTTAATCTAACACCTCGACACGTGTTTCGATCACCAAGTGATCATCGATTAATCTTTCTCTTCAAGATGATCAGTTGGTGATCGTCGATTAATCTTTCTCTTGAAGACGAAGATTAATATTTCTCTTGAAGATGATCACTTGGTGATCGAAACACGTGTCGAGGTTTTTGGTGTTGGGGAAAAAACTCCAGTAATATTAAACAAGTATAATGAAAAACATTTCTATATTTCTTGAATGAATTTCCAACCTCTAGTACTGTTAGTCTAGGAGTATTAGTAAAATGAGGGTTAATATCTCGGAATGCTGCTGCAATATTTAAAGAAGAAAACTGACAGGTTCAATCTTTATTTGAGAATGGAGTGCGAACCTAGTTGGCAATCTATAATGCTCCAAAATCTGAAGACTCTATCGATAATGAAACTGAATAAATCTATGCAGTTATCAAATCTTCCACCAACGTGCAGCAGCGCAACAATATTTCAAACGTGGTTATTATCAAGTTCAGACCTGGTTGGATAATGCGTGACGAATTCCTGGAACCTGTTATGACAATGACTCCACCAGCTCCGGAGAAATTGCTTAACATGATATTCTACAACTGCAAAAATGGTGGTGCGCGATGTGGGTACAGGACGTCAGGGTAGCAGTGCTCCTCAGCTTGCGGCCAGAGCAGTGAACAAGCTTGTTTTAATGCTTCATCTCAGAGTGATATTAATGAAGACTCTACTTTTGACCCCGAAATCCTGGAAGATCTTGAGATAAAAGAATTTGAAATTTTTCAGCGACTGGAAGACTATGAAGAACAAGAAAAAGAAGAAGAAGAAGAAAATTGAAATAGAAACTTATACTTCTCATAATTATTAAAGTTTTTGAATTTCAACCTTCAACGTTTCAATGAAAACATTGATTAAAAGGTTAATATTTTTTTTATTCAGTTAGGAAGTAATTGTTATAGATAAGATTAGAATTGAGAAATAATTGATGTACTTTCATTAATAACTTTTTATTACACGAGTAGGTAAGTGTTAATAAATTAATAGATAGTGACATTATAACGTAATATTCAATAAAAAATGCAAATCATTCAGAATTACATATTTATCAATATTTATAAACTTTATACGGAGTGATTTCAATCGGGATTACATGTTGACCTGGAATGATATTCTAAATCGTCTAAATAGTTAAACACTGTTCGCCATCTGCCCTCTATCTCGAAAATGGTTCAGGATAAAAAAATTATCTGAACAAAAGCTGTAGAGAATTCAATCCTCTACAATATTTATGATCAATACAAATAGCATGAAACCCATAGGAAACGAGATATTTTCAATAAATGTGTGAAAAATCGATTTTTGGACTTTTGATCTGTAGTCGCGGCCACCCTATGATAAGCATGTTTCGAGGTTTTGTGAAACCCCTCATATTCCGGATGTCTATCTTGACGACTTCCAATCTGCTTTATTCCATTAAGACCAAAAATTTGTTCAATTTTCGAACGAAAGATATGGTTGCGTACATTGATACAATTTTCTAGGAACAAAGCAATTGTTTTCCTTTTTGGAAACTATTCTGATGATCTGATACCATCATGTTATATTGGTGATACTTCTGATGAAACATCCACTATCTGTTTTGATCTGATTCTACTACTTTTCATTATATAATTATTTTTAATAATTTCCTATATAAAACTTTAATACCAATGTTTGGAACCTTTAGTGTAGTAATGAATATTACTATCAGATTTAAATTAAAAATAAGTACAATGTTATCCTTACTTATACCATAGATACCTCTTTTAGGTCTTAAGTGTCTTATTGCCTTAAATTAATTTAACAATGTGTCCTTATGCAATAGCCAGGTAAATCTGATAATTATTTTAACAATCTGTATAGAATGGTTTAGACTTTCACGGCTCAGGTTTTCCGTGTCTTATTTTCGAGTTTGAAAGCCGTAGATTTTTGGAATTTCTTCCTGACGTTTCGCTGGCGCGAGTGGCTAGCTTCTTCAGAGGTTTAATCATCATGGTTTGCTGTCCGATGACTACCATTTAGGCTTCGTAAAGCGTATTTATTACCTGACATGGCATAGTTAGCTCCTTAACTATATTATTGAAGGGGAACTGTTGGAAGGTAGGTTGCACTATATCGTTTACTTGAACTATACCTAGAAGAGGTATCTATGGTATAAATAAAGATAAAATTGTACGTATTTTCAGTTTAATCTTCATCTTGAAGATGATCACTTGGTGATCAAAACACGTGTTGAGGTGTTGAAATAACGGTTTGGTGTTGGGATAAAACTCCAGTAATATTGATAATGTTGTGCTTCTGTTCAACTTGAATAAACTTCTCAACCCTAGTGCTGTTTTTATGATTTTTGTTCTGCTCTGGCATATTGACATTAGGAATTTGTTCAATTTTTTAACGTAAGATATGGAAATATAGCGTTCAGTGACACACTCTTCTGGTAACGAAGCATTTTCTCTCATTTATGGGAGCTATTCTGAGGTTCTGAATCTACCACTTTTCCTAGGTGATGATTTCAATAACAAATTCTACCACCAATCCCAATCTTGAGTGAAGAAATGAAATATACTCACTTGATTAAAACACAAATCTCACTGAAACTACGACCAGTCTATCACAAAGTTACAAGCGCGGATTCATTCGGTTCGATCATAGTCACAAAAGAACCATCCCGTACCATTGAAGGAAGGCTATTTTAACGGAATATTCATAAGCACATTATCACTGGCGAACTCAATCAATGACTGGATTAAAAATGTTCGCATAGGCTGTTTACGTAACCGCTACTTTGGCATAGGTTGAAGTCGACAGAATCGCTTTATGATCCACTCGGCGAATCATTATGAATCACAATAATATAAACTGTACCTGATGTACCTGTTTTTGAATTGTGTGCTCAACGAGCGTAACCGAAGTATTGGGGGCAAGTGGAGCATCTGCATTTGAAAGAAAGAATGTGGAATGTTTCTCAAACATATAAATGAAAAATAATAATCATTTCCAATACTTTTTACGAAAAGCACTTCTCAAGGTATCACATACCTGAACAGCTTACCTGATTGAATGTGGTTTACCTGTGATATTTTCAATTTTTGCTGGAAAAGAGGATGCCGTCATAATTCGATTCGATCTGATAGTACCTTAATTAGGTACTTTATTACCTGAATAATATGAATTATTGATGAAGCCCTTACGTCTTGATATGTGTTACCGGAGCGATATTCCTAGGTGTTCGACAGAGTTTGGCATGAAGGACTTCTAGCCAAAATCAGCAATTTTGGCTACCCGAAACAAACGCTAAGATTAATTCTAACAGACCGACGATGCCATTGCAGAGTAGGACACGCACTGTCTACCATGCGACTTCTTGAAGCAGGAGTCCCATAAGGTGCAGTTATTTCCCTACACTTCTTTTCGGTATACACAACAGACGTGCACAAGCTAAAGAACAACTTCAATAAGTTGTAGGATTAGAGGAATAGTCCAACCTTCAGAAAATAAGTATAAACCCTCACAAGAGTTAGGCGATTCTGTTCACCCGGGGAAATGTCATCTTCAATGGACAAGAGATTCCGTGGACCAACGAAGCAAGATACCTGGGAGTCACTCACGACAGAAGACTGACGTTCAAGTCCCACATGCGGCAGAGACTAGGGCTGGCGAGAGCCGTCCGATTGAACTTATAAACAATCATAGGCCGCAGGAGTAACATGGGTCTACATGTAAAACTTCTTCTAATCAAGACCATACTACTTCCCATCATTCTGTATGCCTGGGGCCAGTGCGCAGCGATATACAGACGCAGTATCCAGACGTTCATGAACGCTTGTCTAAGATCTGCCGTTAACGCTCCAAGATACATGACAAACAGATACACTTACCAGGACCTGGACCTCAACATCCACTACGTAGACGCTTACATGAGAGAGCACGCCGAAAACGTATTCGAGAGAATATGAACACACCTCAGTATAGCGATGCGTGACCTGCATGAAGCGCTCAACGGGGATGAATCCAAATTTCTTGAAACACATGAGGCCTACGAAGCAGAGCCAACGACCACCTCCGAGAGTCGCTGTCAGGCGGCTCCGGTAAGTAATATACATCACAAGTACACACTTTCTTGATACACATACACAAACATAGAATGAGACGATAAACAAAATAACAGATTACGAAAGTAAAAGCACTGGAGGGCTGACTTTCGACCGCAGCAGGTCATATGTCAATCTTGCTGAAGTGCCCATAAGCAGGTTGAGGTCCACTCATAAGAGTGGGGGTGGATGGACGAAATGGGATGTTCTGGGGTGTGTGGGGAAGATTTTATCTCAGTACACTTAATCTCGGGTGTGGGGGGCATGGGGGCGCGGATCAGTGTTGTTGTTAGTAGATTATAATTAGTGTGGGAATAAAGCTACTTCAGATTTCTCTATAGTAAAACAAATGAGCAAATTATCTTTATCTGTTGAGGAGAAGATTGTTATGCTTAATGTATGTGAAGCTCTCATATACCAAAATCCTTCGTATACCATTGCCTGGTTGAAATGTGTTCCCAAATCGGGAGTTTCGAAATCATCGATATATAAAAACAAGAATAAGATAAAAAATGAAGCTGTGGAATCACCAAAACCATCTTTGAAGAAACTGTGCCAATTGACGAACACAACAAATTTACAATTACTACAAATATACAATACAAAATTCATTTAATTTTGACATAGAAATACCGACCTTTGACAGAATAATAGGAGCCTCGAAAGAAGACCAAAGTATGTCTTCAATAATAGGCAGAACGAAATTGTGAAAAACTTTAGAGAAATTAAATTTCATCTAGGAAAACAAAACAGAAAATCGTTTCTAATAAAAAATGATGAAATTATTTCCTATCTGATACTGTCTGATGGAATTATGGTTAAGAAAGAACTATTTGTCCATAGTATGTTCAAATAAATATTGAGTCTCATATCACTAATACGAATCACTTGTACGAATTCTATGTGTTTATTCAATATGCCAAAACGTCCTTAGTGATATTGAAATTCTGTCAAATATTTGCGAGTATTTTACTAGAGGAAAGAACGTTGATATGAGGTCGTTACTGCAAATTCACCAGCGAGTATGTAGGTACAAAGCTACTGAAAGATTAGACTGGAGTTGAAAAAAAAACAGAATAGAATTCGATGTGTCTTTCCTCTTTCGGGGATGATTGTGTCAAAGTTATTTTCCGGGTTTGTTAGCCGTGCCTGACGTTTCGTTTATGACTACGCAACGGGCTGAATACTTCAGTTGTTTCAGTAGATAGGCACAGTATTCCTTGGACTCCGATTTTATTTCATCAGTGGTTGGCTTGGTTTAGTTTCTAGTGATTCATTTAAATGATCTGGTACGTGTGTAATTACGTGAAGGTAGTCAGACTTCATTAATGTTAATTCGCTCTTCTTTTCTCGTTGAAATTATTTCGGAGTTTCTATAGTCTTCCTATATAGTTTTAGATACTAGCCCTTGGAGCTTTTTCCAGAACATACCGGAATGTTGTGGAATGTTTGGGGATAGTCTGGAACGTTCAGAAACATCCAGGAACATCGCAGGTCATTGCGAAAATTTCAGAATATTATCGAAGGCTGTTCTGAAACACTGTGGACTATTCGAAGCCTTTTTTTATAACTGGGTAGAAGTGTATAAATTTAGACCGTCGACTACTTATTATTTGAAATTCATTTTATTATTCCAACTATAATATCAACTCCCTGAGGAAGGCGGGTACCTCATCTAGTGCTCTATTAATAATAGTGACTTTTTATTCGAAAAAAAAATATGTTCAAAACTATCAGTTTTAAATTGAAAGGGTTATATTTTTAGGAGTGAATAATTTTTGGGAAAGTTTTTTTTTGAATCAAGATGGAGTAATAGAAAGCCAGAAACTTTCTCAAAAATATCAGTTTTGATTTTGAAAAAAACAGTACCTCTTTTCTTCACCATACAGAAATGCGACCTTTATCTTGAAAAAGATTCATTACTAAAAACTATTTGGTTAGTCAGACGGCTTGAATCATTCTCGCGAGATTTTTCAGATAACTCCTAAGATAGTCCATGAAATGTTAAAGGTTAAACGCATTTAATTCGTATCCATCTAAATAGCTTTCCAATTACCACATTATATGTGACCATTATTTTAAATATCAAAAGATATGTCACGTCGGACTTTTTGTAGAACTATGATAAAAGAATGATAAGTAATGAACTGTTTTGTAGCGTTATCGACAAAAGCTCGTACGGGTGGCATGACCGCCAACAATTCTCACTAAACATTGATAAATCATACCTACACAGTAACCTTTTTTAAATCACTGCGAGCATTGGCAAAAACAGTGTGAAACCCGTTTGGCAGTTTTTGAGATCATCGCGTTAGAAAGTCGCGGTGGGAGACTACTACTAATATAGTAATTATTAATATTATTGCAAAATTTCCAGTTATTTCCTAGAGATCTCCAATCCCTCCAACTCCTCCCAAGATTTGATGTTATAACCCATTACCATGGCAACGCGAATCTATCGATTTATCGTCTTTTCGTGTAATAATAATTATCGTAATTAGTGACTGAACGTGACGTAAGTCTAAATCATACAATGACATGTTCGTACTTCAACTATTAAAAAATTCAGGATGACCCATTGAAAACCTTTCCTATCTTTTGAATGGAAGAAAGAACTTCAGACCGATACATTTTTATTTTTGGGAAACATATTAATCACTTTATTTCAATTCCTCAGCAGGGGCAGTATTTGCCCTTATTCTTCAAAATGGAAAGATGTGATTCATTTTTTAAATTAGTAGTATGCGTCGCCACACGGAATATTGAAAATCAGGTGAGAAATTAGGCAGTATATAAGTAACAGTAGTTGTTTTGAGGAAATATTTCTAAAAAATCTATAATATAATAAACAGCACCTATATAAAATTCAACTTCTTCAAGAACTCAATGAAGATGACAGTGTACCGGTCTCATCAATTACAAGCATTCCTCATCTATTCTGTTACAGTTCTCTGTGACATATTAAGCGACTCTGGTCCATTAAATCATATATGCGGAATATGTTTTTGTTGCTTGTTAGTTATAGTAGTTAGTACATTTTTCTTCTTCAAGTGCAGTTACAAAAAATATATCATCGCTGGTCAGTAGGAAAGTCATTGATTACATATATTTTATACTTCTGTGAAATTTTCAGTATGAACAATTAACATTTTTTCTCTCCCTCTTTCCTATCTCCTTCCTCTCTTTTCTTCTTATTCCTCTAGTTCAGTTTTCTCTTCTTTCGGGTTAGAACTGAGATCAACAGCATTCTTTCACTACATGTTGTTTCTAGCTTCATTTGTAGTTTTAAAGATATTGATAATCATTGTACTTATATGATGAAAGGAACTAAAACTAAATAAATTAAATGAATGAATAAATAAATTACATTATGCCCACTTTGACCGACATACTTTTTGTCGTAATCCTCACAGCGTATTTCGCAAGTCTTTTCCGTCGTCTTGTCTTTTTGGGTTATCCAACACTTACTGAAGTGTTCGAACAGTTTTGAAAGCCACTTTTGTGTTCAATTTTTCAGAAATTCGGATCAATCTGTTGGTATACTCTGATTCATATTGTTACGTTTTTCTCTGTGGGTTGACCAATAATTGATTAAACTGAATAATCCAATTTAAATTTATTTCACTTTAAATACAACAGACACTTAAATTAAACTTCAACTTCCATTCGAATGTATATCGCCTTACTAGATCGCTTCGCGATCTTGACTGTGGTGATATGCTCGTGGCTAGCGTTTATATATCGTAATCGAATGCGCTAAAAAATTTCGCCGGAATTCCGTCGAAATCAGTAACATTATTCTCGCTACATCTAGAGCGGCAGCGAACATCGTACATTCGCGTGCTTTTAGCTACGTCACAAATGGTTTATGGCTACCAGTGCGGCCGGCGTTATTTTCTGTAGGGCATGATTTGAAACAATATGAAATAACTACATATTTTGAGTAATCGTCTTTCTGAAAAGACAAGTATTTAAGTACAGTTTATCAAAACTAGGAAGAGACTTGAGAATTCTATCACTTTCTCTCTCTCTCACACTCTTAAGCTAAGATTTTGAATTCGATTCTTAGATTTGGCAAGATGTAAACACAATTTTCGTTACCTACTACCTAACTTATCCACTATGTAAGCAAGAAAACTTAGTCTCATCATTTTAGTTGTAGACGAATTTAGTATTCATGCAATACACAACAGAGTCATCGGCTTCATCAGTATCGTTGAATTCGTTATCTTCAATTGTAACCGTTTTTCCATTTTCACAAATATCCCTTTGCCATGTTTGCAAAGAGCCTAACATGGAAGTCCGGCCTTTCAGCATCCACATCTGTTGGAACAGTTATTCATGCAATTGCAGTGGACTAATTTCAACAGATTATCATGATCTAATTTTACTGTTTTTTTATCCGTATAAAACATAGCTCTTCTACATGTTTCAATAAAGTGTGCTATGAAGGTTAGTAACTCATGGATTCCATTTATTTATTGACAGTAAATTGTCAGTCATTACTACATTTAGTATGATCATATTGACGCAGTAAAGAATCTTGGAATTCTTTTCTTATTGCAGAAGGTTCACTTTTTGGTATACAACAGAAGTCACTATAACATTGTTTGTGATAACGAGCACCAACTTCAACTAGAGATTCAACGTCATTCACACGACTTTCATTGAGCTCACCGTTTCCATTGTTTTTGTTTTCTGCAATTTCGATTATTTTTTATTTAATTTCATCTGATCTGAATAAATACATAGTTTCTTTTACTTTGCTCAGCCATGGTTTCGCTCATAACAAACAGAAATTCTCAAGATTAAAATCTTGAGGAACACGTGATTAGTCACGAGATGTTGAAGGTTCAACTAAAATGAAATAGAATAGATATAATCATCCCGACACTTTTTATGAACATTCAATTCAGTTTTATCAATAAAATATTTTCACTTATCTTTGTAGGATGCTTAGACTAATAAACTTTAGTAAAAATTTTTTGTTAACTTATTTTTATGTATAATTCATAAAATTATATGTAATAAATAAATGGGTGAGTGTTTGAATTTTTGACTGAACTTGTTCTTTAATAATTAAAGAATAAATAAGTATCTCAATTGGTTTATAAGTTGTTCAAACGTAAAAAAAGGTGACAATGATGGAGTAAAGGAGAACAACATTTCTAAAATTCGTTATGAAATATCAAAAAATAATACATAATCATTTTGTCACATTGTGTAGAAAAAGAAAAAAATATATAGAAAAAAGTCAAATATTTATAACAAATTGTTGGTTAAATAAATAATGGAAATTTGAATAAAAACATGTTTTTCAGTCATCAAAGAGTAAGACAAATTATGATAAGTGAATTGTTAATAACACATTTCAAAGAAATCTCAGATTTGTGATTTAACAATTATTGCACTTGCAATGTTCCTGTTTAACTAGAAAAAAAAATTAATCAACTGATGCATAGATGCATTTTCACGTACAAAACCATAACAGTCTGTTACACTTTTTTCGATGTACAACTTCCTCCCCGGGAGTGTTCATCAAGTGACAGTGATTGTTCAATTTTTACAAACACTTCAAGTGTATTCAAGATCGGATATTTCTACACCGTTCACAGGAAATTTCGAATCAGGTAGCATGAAAACTAGGTAATCTCGAACATCACAATATTGCAAAACGATTGTTCAACAATAATAAACAAGGCTGAAGAACGATAAACACAGAATTGATAGGAAAAATATGTTCAAATACTTTTTTATTATTTATTTATTCATCACGCTTTTATTAGCTTCACCTGTATGTCTGTATATATGTATGTATGTTTGTTTGTTTGTAACTCTCGGGTTCTGTATTTGACAGAATTATCGACAATATTGTTTGATCTATTCACGGGCATATGGCGCTGTACGTAAACTCACTTTACATGTTTTTCTTAATTTGAAAAAAGTATTTTTTTTAATTAACCCACGCGCCTGCTGTATTATTTGTAACCCTCCTTTGTGCACCTGCTGCCTTCCTTGGGCTTGGTAGCTGATTTTCTGGCTCGCTTTCCGGAATCTAAACAATATACCGCTGATTGATCCCAAAGTATTGATAAAATAAATATAGTTCAAAAAGACTAAAAAACACGATTTTATAGCATAAGGAGCTAAAAAATGAAAAATAAATATAGTTTAAAAAAATAAATAACACGCTTTTAAACTAAAAACTAAAAACTTAAAAATATTTTCTTTAAAATAAGCTTAAAACAATAACGAACGAAAAATACTAGTTTT
>WOGN01009664.1:0-10721 GCA_015342105.1 Leptinotarsa texana | reverse complement strand
ATGTATTTTCGGATACAGAACAAATACTTTGAGATCAAACTTTATTACAAAGAATTATCTGACATTATAACTTCATTCTTATTTGACAGTAAACCGACAGTTCTCCAAACCCGTATTCTAATGTTTTCTAAATACTGAAGGTTTGGTACTTTTCAGCTCACCTCACATGATCACAGTATATAACACTAGGTAGCAGACATCACATCACACTATTCTCCTCAGCAATCTACGCTATTGAACAGATGATAAAAATAATAAATTCGTTGGGCGTAGCGTAACCAGAGTGATTATGTAACTACTGCTCCCAACGATTTCATTTTTTTTCATCTGATCAATACTGTAGATTGCTGAGGAGAGTGATATGTAGGTCCTTCCAAATTATTTTCAGTACACTATCTACATCAATATTATCTTTTTAACATAAAACATTCATTCTACTTATTTTTATTTTGAAATTTTAATTTTTAATTTTGTTACTAAATTTTTCTCATTCTGTTTAGTTCATAAGGTGCCTCAGTGTAACAACGTAATATGTAACGACATTTTGAAGCTGTGGCCATCATGAATTTGTATCTTTTCCAAATTGTACTAATAATCTACTAGTCAAACCCTGTCATTTGATACCCATACCCATATGTAGTTGTGAAAAAAATATGTAATCCGTTATTTTATAGCTGCGGCCTTCTTTAATATGCATGTTCTTAAAAGTTTACCACTATTCTACTAGTCAACCCTGTCATTTAATATCCATGAAATACTCGTGAAAAAATATGTAATCCGCTATTATATAGCTGCGGTCATCTTGAATTTGCATCTCTTTCGAAGTGTACCAGCAAAGTCATCTAGATTTTCATCTGGTTGGAATTTTTCCCTTATCCTTCCAACTGAGGTTCGTCAGTCGACGAATGATTTATAACTGGAGGTGTTGGGTGGCGACATGGAGGTCGATGACCTCCATGACGCTCTGGCATTGTGTACCCCTTCCTGACTGGGGTATTTCAAGAACAAACTGTTATTTTAACAGACGTCTTGCGACCCTCATTCAACTGAGCGACGGAGCCTTCCGAATTGGGTGGGGTCGTCTATAGTGTAATCTACAGATTTCCTAACTAATGAGTTATTATGAGTTTTCATTGACTCGAAAACTCTCTGATTCCTCGACTGAATGGACTGCCATATAGTTAACAGCTTCGAATCTCTGCGGATGGCGTCATTTAGCACCAACTATGGAGCATTCCCCAGCATCCTAAAAAGTTTGTTTTGTAATCTTCGAATGTCTGTTAACCGGAGGATAGAGTTTAGTTATCCGCGACTGAACCTTGTTCTTGATTTAATCAATATGATTTGCCCAGGTGAGTCGGCGATCTCTCCAGAGATCTAGGTAATTGACTCGCGGTTGCCATTCGATCCCCTGCCTGAGATCGAGACTCTTGTATCTGGAGTAACGTTACGTCTCCCCAGATCAATCCCCTGAATTTTGTCTGGGTTCACCCGAATCTTCCAGTCGAGGTACCAGCGTTCGAGGTCGTTTATGTAGACATTGCATGTAGACGACCGCCAACGCCCGACCTATGGAAGAAGCGAGAAGATCCATATCTTCACGTGATCGAGCATCAGAACGTCACTCATACGAAGGTTGTACAGTAGTGGAGACAGCACAGCTTCCTGAGGCACTCCAGATGACAGAAGACAGGGTTCCTTCAACTCGAACCTGAAATGTTCTACCTTTCAGAAAGAACCTATTCCAGCGGTCCAGACCCCGAGACAGATCGAAATCGACCATTTTATGTAGCAGGCCTTCGTGCCAGACTCAGATGAAGGCCTTTAAAATGTCCAGAAGGACGAGATGGACTGTCTTCGACCAGTCTCAGGGCCTGCAGCTCGGTGGAGTGTGCCTTTCTGAAGCCGAATTGTTCGTCAGGCAGAACATTTCGGTCTTCAACTTCTTCTGTTTGCCTTTGCAGCCAACTTAGCCGTTGAGCAAAGCAGACTGATGAAACGACAATTCTGCAGAAACAACGGGTTCTGACCCTGTTTCGGAATCTTCACAACTACGGCATGCTTCTATCTTCGGGAAAGTATCTGAGGGCGATTGAGCTGTTGATTATATTCAGGAAATATCTGATGAAGTTCTCGTGGAGCTGCTTCAACAAACTGCCGGAGCTTTCTTGAGTTTGAAGGCCCTAATATACCCCCTCGGTTCTTTCTCCGAAGCTGGACGGACCACTTCGTCATCATTTGACGTAGGGATGTGCCGAACTCGGTGTTCCAGCCGGATATCACGGTCGATGTCATCATCCGAATCAACGTTAAGTTGAAACTGACCCTCAATTGTATCTACAAAGGCCAATGCCTTCTCGGTGGGATAAAAGCAGATGTCGCGCTGTCCGTGAAGAGGAGAGGTTCTTTGTCCTGAGAGTAAACTCATTACAGCTTCGCAAAGGACACTCCATCCTGGTTGTAGCAGCGTGAAAAGCGTTGTTCACAGACAACTCGAAATCCGCCACCGCCGAGTCGAAACAGTTACGAGTTTGAAGCGTCTCACGGTCCTTACGTGTCTCCACTAGATGAGCCTTTAACGCTACCCAATCCGTGTGTAATCTCATGCGATATTCCTGGGGAGGAGGATCATCACCCAGCATCAGGATGACTGAATTATGATCTGAGTCAAGTTCCAACAAAGTGTTAACCTCGCGCGACATGGAAACATTCCTGGGCAGTGCGATATCGAGCACGTCAGGACTATAATCACCACGATAGTGGGACTCGATACTCATGCCTATCAGCATGTACATGTAGCGCTCAGCTGTTCGCATTAGTAACTCTGCTCCAGAGACTGTGCTTGGCGTGGAAGTCTCCAGTCGCAATTGTGTGGGTATTTGTCGACATCAGCAGTTGTTCAAGTGATTCGGGAAGCATACAATTCTGCGGAGGGTTGCAAACTGAAATTAGTCTATGACGATCTCCGAGCTCAGTTGGAGCTCGACGTCCACGGCTTCTGTACCGTGTAACTGGTCCGAGACAATGACGAATTGTACGTGAGGAAGATTACGTTTGAAAAAAATGCCAACTCCTCCTTCAGCACGACCAACGCGTTATCTGTGGTGAAGACATAATTTGGAATACGAAAAGGTTCGTTGTGCAGGTGGGTTTCCTGCACAAGCCCAACATCGAAGCTGTTGTATTAAAAAGTTTTCAAAATCTAATTTCTTATTTGAAATGTTATTGGTATTCCAAAATACAACTTCAAGAGAGCTAGGTAATGTAGGTTGTCTAGCCATTAACAAGCTCCAGTTAGCACGTCGGTGTGGGTGCATTTCGAAGTACACATATAGCTACTTTAGTCCTCCTGCGAACCATGAGGAACTCAGGACAACCGCGGTAGTTTGCAGTATACACACCCTTGCAGTTGTTGCATTTAGGCGGATCTGCGCGTGTCTTCTTGCACTCAATTTAAAGGTGTCTGCAAGCGCACTTGACGCAAATAGGAATCGCTAAGCAGTTCCGTTGGCTATACCCAAACCGCTAATATTTGTTACACTGCCCTACCAGTGTATTCTGATGTTGGGGCCCAACTTTGAGTATAATGTTAGGGAGATCCCAAACGTCATAGATATTTTTCTGAATTTGGTTCACTTGAACCGAAATCAGAGGAAGCGGATGATTTCCTCGCATTATTTGGTAACGGATGATGCGAGGATGGCTTGAATTGAACCAAATAAAGGAATGAGCGTTATTACATACTGTTATCGAAGAAATTAGTTGATTTGACTCATTCGTGTCATAAAGTTGTGATGTTATGAATCAATTAATTGTTTTCTCTTATGATGAAATCGAGATTGGTGATGGAGAGACAATAAAGGAAGTGTTTTATTCCAAAACATCATTGTTCGTTCCATAAACTATATTGTGTAGTAATCCTGTGAATATCCGATTCAATTTTATAGCGAATGTTTGGAGTACGAATTGAATACAAAAAAAGTGATTTTTGTATAATTAAATGTTCATATAACCCAGTTGTATCGAGATTACCTTTTCTTTCCTGTCATTCAATGTTTATATGGAATTAGTTCTTCCGAAGGAGCTTTTCCTTCCACTTTTTATTTGGAAGTTACTTCTTCGCTTCATTTACACATTTTTGGAAATAGTTCATTTTGAAATAATTTGCTTCGTTCTTCACATTTCTGTATGAAAATGAAGGAATATAAAGTCCGAATCTTTCTTTCCCAAAAATTTTACATGAATACTTCGATGAGTTCAGCAGTGGATAGGTAATAAAACAAATTCCATGTCTTTCATTTCTTTCTTACTTATCGCGGTAATGACGAAGTAGTTACATATAAAATTGAAAGACTTTCTGAATGAGGTGTCACACGACTTTGAAAGTGTCACGTCATTACGAGTAATAATGTGTCACTCGACTGCTACCTTCATTTAAATTTCTGACATAATACTTGTTTTGGGGAGGGGGTGGCTGACGAAACGTTGATGTATTTCACGATTTTTTTTACAGTCTCAATATTGAATGATCCTTTTAGGGTGGCTCGTTCCAACTCGAACGCACTGTATAATAATTCTTCAGACTACTAATGTACAAACCACAATTATTTAGTCCAGAGTGAGAAAATGTGCTGATCAAATCACTAATTTGAATCCTAGAGTTTTTCCAAATCAGAAAAGAATGATGGTATGTCGCTGTTTTCATCTTAATGTTGAATTCGACCTGGAAAATGTGTAGGTTGGAATTTTAGGTTAGAATATTTGTTCTTTCGATTGCGAAACTATAGTTTGGCAACTTACTTTCGATTTGAATACAGAAGAACGAAAAGTATATTGTCAATGATATGATATAAAAATTGGGAATGTTTTCCCGACAAAATCAGCCAAAGCATTCGTGAAACTTCAATAATTACTGCATGGTGGGAAGCCTGACATGAATCGGAGTAGTCGCCCTAAATAATCGACCCAACTATAATCAGTGGCATTCAAACTCAATTTACAGTTGTGATTCCGGTATACCAAGAATATTAAAATGGAATGGCATTTCTCTGGAGCGCTAAGAGAATATATTAAATTCATTTCATCAAGCAACGTGTCTCACTCGTTGACCTAACTCGTATTTACAATTTCCATAGCAAACGTTCATTTACACAGACCGCAAATACAAAAATTAATGATTGAAACATGAAAAGACCGCCTGCATTTTGCTGATAACTTTCTCGAGTAATTATGACCTGAGTGTCGAATAAAAGGAGCATTCCCAACTTTTTGTTAAGATGGATGAACTTTTGTTTTAGTGAGAAACATTTCTAACATTAATTGGATTTCATATGATTTTACAAAGAAGTTTCATGATAAAATGAGTATAAATTTTCATTCTTGAATTGTCACGAAAGCACAGCAGTCTGAAACTTTTTGGTTTCAAGCCCCGTTCAGTTTTAATAATGTCAGTTTGAATTATCTGTCGACCAATGCCTCTCCGTACGGAGTCTTCATGGCCACCCCTTACTCAAAACTGCTCTACTGAGAACAGAATAGTTTGAAAAGTTGCATTCTCACTACCACAGATGAGGTCTGTTGCAGAACCAAATGAAGCTCTCTGTGACAGAGACAAAAGGCAATGTCTCATTTTGTGATTGATGTGAAGGCTTTGTCAGGTATTGTCGGTGGGTCCTTTATTTACTTTTGAAATATTCAATTCAAGTTTTCTGACGATATATTTCATTTTAATAATGGGTGTTTTTATAGCCACTTCCGTACCTATATATGTATACTCATGTGTGATACATGAGTTAATCGTTTATTTGAAGGTGGTTGACAATGGTTCGTGGTGCATTTCATTAGTTTGGATTTCCATTGTCTAATATGATATAATAAAAAGATCAGCTGAAAAATTACGATTTTTCAAGCAGAAAACTGAAATAACAATGGAATAATATATAAGCAACACCCAGAAGAATAAAAAAATTGAACTATTGACATGATCTGAAAAAATTGAAAAAATTATCAACAAGAAACGGAAATTAAAAAATATAAGATAAAAAGATTCCAAACCAAGTTAGGTAAGTCCTTACATCACTTTCACAATGGAGAAGGAAGTCGACAATGAATTGCTGAACGAGGTGATCACAACACAACTCTGTCACCGATAAGGAACCCGTTCAGCAAAAAGTTCAGAAAAAAGACGCAGAGATCACCTCACTTTTGCGAAAACACAAGGATAAGGCAATGCATGGGGTCTTCTTCAATAATATTGGAGACCTTGGCTTATCAAAGCGCCTGACTTTTGTTTTCCTCAGGTCGAGTGGGCTGAAGTCGGAAACTGAAGGGTTCATCATGTCTTACCAGGTTGGCGTCTTCAACACCTCAGTCTACCGCAGTCGCGTGATGAGTATAGAGGTTCCTGACACAAGGTGCAGGGCCTGCCACGAGGCGCCCAAGACCCTAATGCAGTTGCTATCAGCATGTCCGGCATATGCAGTCTCGGACTATATGGCATAGGACTTCCTTTGACATAACGCGGCCCTTAGAGTGCTATATTACCATCTATGGCACTCTTACGATATTGACGAGACACAGGTGTTGCTCTACGCTCCGGGGGATATTGAATCCTTTGTGGGGAACCAGAAGTGAAAAATTTATTGAAATTATTCGTTTCCCACCCTCAGGGCCATACCAGCTATTGAGCCTGATGTAGTCCTTCTCGATCACCAGAGCAAGACGATATTTGTCGTGAAGTTTTCAGCTCTTGGCGAGAGGAATATCGTCCGAGAAAAAATTGATAAAATATCGAGATTTTCTCGTCGAATTCCGCAGACTCTATCCAGTTGTTGTTCTAATTATTGGAGTACTTGGTGGAATGATGCCCTCTCTACTCTAGAATCATCAAATCATACCGGCTTGCTGCACTGAGGCAGAAATTTCAGCGGGACAGATGCAGAAGCCTGTCATTCTTGGCTCACTACGCTTGCTCGGGACACATTTTTCTTGGACCCAATGATCACTTACCCTACGGTGTGGGGGTGGGTAATAATGCTGGCGCGTCCTCCTGAATGTTTCAGGGCTTCGAGTGGTAGGGCCTGACCAACGCAAACTACGGTTGAAATAATAATAATAATGAATCATTGGTGATTCAGAGAGCGGCATGTCAGTATTCATGCCGATGAGAGAAGAGTTGCTTGGTGCTTGACTTTGACTGAAGGTACAATGATGGGAAGCTTGACTCGCTGCTTGACTTACCGTTTTAGGTTTCACCGTGTTTTCATCATTCTGCACAATAAGTTTGTAGCAAAACATGCTTATTCTCTCTTGACTTATTTCACGTTTACTCCGTTCATTTATATGCGATACCGCATATATGTCCAAAATTCTCCCACCTATCGAAATGCACAGAAACACCACCACCATTTTTATATCCCAAACTGTGTTATTGAATTGGGTTGGGAAAGAGAGAATTGTTGAAACGAAGTGAAGTACTTGATTATATTTTCACCCACGCATTATTCAGTTCAAAATAATATCTTGGGCCTGAAAGGTTGAAAAATACCTGTATTGTGGTGACCTTTGCCTGCAACTCATTCAAGCTGTGATTTGCGAATAACCATCCATTAGAAATGTCATGTATTGTCCATTCATTTCAATCTGCATTAGTGAAAGATCCGTACTGTTGGGGCAGCAGTTCGATTTTTTTTGACCACCCACTCAGAACTCAGAGTGAAAAATCTGTGCCAGTACAAGTTTATGAAGGGTAGATATGGTTTTCAGAGTTTTTATGGGAATAAATTCATAGACCGGTTTGATCAATTCAAATGAACATGAATCGATGTGAATAAATACATTAGATGAAACGAATCTTTTTCAAAACCAATTTTTTCAGTTTTATTTTTCGTACACCATAACGCGGCATATCACATAATTTTCTGAATTTTGCTTTTCTGCAAATGTATAATGTATAATAGTTGGAGAAACTATACCTAATATCTCGATATCGCAACAAATTGGAGTATTTTCAAGTCACTGGAGTTTTTTCACAAGACCAAACCGTTATTTTAACAACTCCACATGTTCTTCGTCCACCAAGTGACCATCTTCAAGAGGAAAATCAACCTGTTTGATTCTTCTCTTGCAGATAACCACTTGGTGATCGATTGAACTGTTTGATCTTCCTCTTGAAGATGATCACTTCGTAATCGAAACACGTCTTGAGGTGTTAATGTAACGGTTTGGTGTTTGATTAATGAAGAATTAATGAAGCTAAAAACACCTGAAATGTGATTTCCGAGAAATCTCTGTCGGCATTCTTCTGTATGCTGTGGTCTAGTGTTGGGAAGAAACTCCAGTAATATTTATTACTACATCAAAGGTTCCAAATAGTGCATCACAAGTATTTTCAAGTCATTTGAGAGTTAGTTCTATCATTTTGCCGGTAAAACGATAGGTATTTTCTCCCTTCAACTCTCGCATTATTTCAATGAGCAATTTCTCTCGTGAACGTAGCAGACGAATTCCTATCTGTTTCAGTTCAGAATTATGCATTCAGTGTGAGTTTTTCATTACCACACCTTGATCCTACTCCTGGGTTAAGTCGTCTAGAAAATTACCTACGCCGCGACTTCATTATACAAATTCAATTTAAAATTTATATCTCTCTAACGTTTGAACTGGTGGTTTGAACTATATCAGACGATTTATTATAGGAAGAGTTTACCTAGTCCATTTCAGTTTCGATTTAATAAATACCAAGAAGAATCTGGTGATCAGAAACATTATAGACCGTAGCGAAAAATCATAGATTTTTCATTCATGCAATCAATTTTTCATTTATTTAACGAAGTTTTGAAAATATATATTTTGTGTAAACTGAAACATTCAACTTATTCAGAAATTTAAAGTGTTTCACGTCGTTATCATAGGTATAGTGTTTTGTGACTAGTAACGAGGTCTATGAATAGATAAATTGAGACTTCAGTATTCACAATTATCTCTTCCTTTAATTCTGAAAATTCAGAATTATACATCTAGTTCTTTCGTGTTGTTTAGAAACTATCGAGTGATTCACTTCACAGAATGGTTTTATTCAGCACCAAATATTTCAAAATCAATAATGGATCTTTATAATATAAACAACCAAAAATAACTTGGAAACACTTTTTTAACTCTTTTCCAAATAAAATTTTCATTATCCCTATAAATATTGAATTTCTTTCTCAGAAAAACTCTTTATTTATCTACATAATAACTACATAGTATAAGCAATGTCCTATATCTCAAAAAAAATGTCATGAACCACCTACTTCTTCTAAGTGTGTTTACAAACCCTGTTAAATCTTTGTGCTGTTCCAGGTTGTTATACAATAAACCACAATAAATTCATTGCCAAAATTTCCGTCATTTTCATTTTTTCATTACTGTTTGAAAAATTTCTCTTGGGTCACCACTATTATTACACTGACTAAATTTCTTATTTATTTTTTCCTTAAATTGAATAGAACTGGCTGATATTCGATGAAAATCCCTAATCAAACATACTAATACAATAATTTTCTCAAGCAGAAATGGTGTTTGGAACAAATTTCTATTTTGGAAAAAAATTGTAAATAGAAATTAACATGGATGTCTCGCGACTGATGAAGTGAAAATTGTTAGTAATTTGTTGCCGCAAGTCTTCTAGATTTGCTGGTTTCAATCCATGAACGACTAATTTGATGTGATACCATAAAAAAATTGGTGATCTAGGTACCTCAGTATCTTGAGTAGCTAGAAGTGTTTTTGAATAAAAAGTATACATTTTTTCATCGACTGTAGAGTGTTGTACATATTCAATTCATTCAAAGATATCGAAGTATTTCAGAGCTATAATCAACAGTTTTTCAATTTCTCTATTTCTCTTCTCACAGATTTCTCTCCCTGATAATAAGAAGAGGTTTTAGTGAGCTACAATATATTAACATATATAATGAATTTCGACAAAATCAAGGGATATTTTGAATGAGTATGTGTTTCCATTGCTGAAAAGGAATTTGCTTGAGATTCAGGTTCATTTTTCCAAAACCTCCTTCTTCGTAATTTTTTTGAATGTGATATTATGTTATTTCATAGATTTTATACTGAAATTCTATAAAAACTCAGTCTCGAAATTTTTTGATGCTATCGATCATGAATGAATGTTTTGAGGATTATTTTTCTATTAACGTTAAGCCTCTTAAACAATCTGTTAGTAAAAAATCTCTTGTTGATAAATTCAAGATCTGTGAGATTATTTAGAATTTATTTGACCCGTTTTTCGTTTTTGTTTCGTGATTTTCCACTACAGAACTTCAATGTTCAAAATAATATATTATCAATACTATTTTTGTCATAACTTCCAAAACGCTAGTTCAAAAAAACTTTCCAGGTAGAAATCATCTGGAAATATCAATAAAAATTATTGTTGAGTTTTGATTCACCCAATGATGGGCAAAAAATTGAGGTCAGATCATTACGTCCTAGTGGAAAAACTGCATTTTTTATCAAGAAATATACTTTCCAAATGACATTATATTGAGAACGGAAATGGTTAACCTTATCATTCACATTATTGCTTGATCTAGTCGCGTACAGCGCCATCATACTTTACATGTATTTCTTGGGAAAGAAAGTTTTTGGCTTTCTACTACTCCATCTTGATATAAAAAAGAAGGATGAGGGAATCTTCCAAAGAAAGGAAGGAAGTAAATCTATAC
>WOGN01009663.1:0-10721 GCA_015342105.1 Leptinotarsa texana | reverse complement strand
AGATCTGTCGAAGTTTGTGCTGATACTTGCCGCGGAGAGAGTTTTTCACTGCAGTTACCTCTTGTGAGTGGCGTTGTTCCACCCCGAGGTAGGTATACGTCTCTCCGGCATCCAGATGGTGTAGGATGCTTCCATCTACGAGCTGCACATCCTCTCCGTAGTCCCCGCACCGTCCTCTTTTGAGATGAACCATTGCACATTTGTCTATTCCAAATTTCATACCGATAGCATGCGTGTACTCTTCCACCACCCTTGAGGACTGATGATGATCCTTCTCTCCATTATTATTATCACATTGCTCGTATTATGAGCGTGAAATAGTAACTTCATATCAACAGAAGCAATGAGGCCGAAATTCGCAGCACTATATCTATATACTTTTTACATTCATTATGCAGATTGGAGTTCTATGTTTGCCAATGGGTTGTCTGTTATCGGGTTTGAAGACTTTGCATTTCTTGTTGCGAGAGTTTACTAGCTCTGGACAAACATCTCTTGTAATTTGGGAGAATTGTCCTCTGGTATCTCCTCTTCAGGAGTCTTCTTATTCTGATGAGCTCCATTATATGAAGATGTATCTCATCGCGTTGGGGATAGTGCGCTACAATCTGCTTCAGTCGAAAATTATCTCCTTTCAGTACTCCGAGAACCCTTCGTTAAATATTTTCCGTTTCAAAGTGGCAATATTCTGTACTAGAGCGATGTCGAGTATATCGGGTACGTGGTCGACTATGTGGTAAGGTGGAATGGAGTAGACCACTTATAGGTGGTTGTCTTGAACATTTCTGCTATGTCGCCCCTCAGGTTTCACTTCGAGCGCAAGTACATCGAGTAGATCCTGAACTATTTTTCACACATTCTACTCTATTTTTACTCTCTCTTAGTTTGTCTTCATTGATATTATTTCAAATCAGTGCTTGTAGCGGATCTTAGTTTTCAGGGTATGGTGGGGAAATCTTCCTGCTCTCCTAGAAGAAGGGGTAACTCTATTACATTCTTTTTCTTTCATCTTATGGATGTGGATTCCATTCTCTCCTAATATGGCTTTCGTATAAATTATTCACTGTGGATGATGGTGGTTGGTCTCGGGTTGTGATAACAATTTCCTAATTCACTTTTTGATGTACAGCTGCTATTCCTGCAGTTTTTGAGCCCTTTTGGCTTTTATCAGGCAAGTTGCTGCAAATTGGACTGTTATAGTATTTGATTGCTATTCACGGTAACTTTACCATGAAGCCTTCCGTTTTGTCCTTTAGGTGAACTTTCACTTTGTGTTTTGCTTTTCCAGCAGGTTAACCTTATTTTTTTTCTCCGGAATCGACCTTGAACAGCCTCAGTTCGCCGAGTTTCGACTTTAATTTCATCATGTATGCTTCTTGATATTATTCTGCAACTTTTTTTCATCGCTATCAGGCTTTCATTCTCTTCCTTGGTAATTACCTGAATGTCCATTTTCAAATTTTTCCAGTAAAATAATGAAATATTTATGGTCCTAGAACAGAAGTAGTTCTGATAGATAAACAGATGTAATTCTGGAAAGAATTATTGGTCAATAGTTCCGCTAGGAACTGAGTTCGAATTCTCTGATAGTATGCTAATTCGCACCATTTTTTGCTAGGCACGTCTACACTTTTCAAGCTCTGACACTCCAATCCAAATTCAAATCGAATGCTGAATATCATCAGATATTCAGAGCTTCCATCACAAAAATACAAATGATTGCCTAGTTCTCAATTGATTTTATTTTTCATCTAATTTGCAATGCATATTTTCAGCAAACATTTTATCGAATTGAACATTTCAAAGAATATTTGGATTCATCTCATTCCAAATAATTCATATTTTATGTACCATAAAATTGGATTACTGAAATAGTGCACTGACCTTGTCAAAAAACATTCGGAAAGGTATTTTCTCATTCAATATTTGAAGAATTGTAAATGTCCTGTCCTCCAAAGTTCCCCTGTTACCTTACCTGAAAATGGAAAAAATAAATGAAATATGTATTATATTATAATAGAATAATATATTGTATTATAATGGGAGCCATTTCAATTATATTTCTATTGTTTGAAGGTGGGTGACAATCTTCCGTGGTGCATTTCATTCGTTTGGACTTCATTTGTCTAATATGATATAAATTGATTTGAAATCCCTAAGAGAATGTAAAAAATTGAATGGATTAGCTGAAAAATAACAATTGCATTGAGCAAAAAATACTTGAATTACAATGAAATGTTCAATTTTTGATTGTGGAGATTGAAGAGTGAAAGTTGAAAAAAATACAAAATGCGCAAACGTATTTCAATCTTTTTTCACATTACACAGATACAGACATTTTGCACACCAATTGCTTCAATACAATATCTATAATAATTCAATTTCACTTCCATACTCACGAAATTTTCTAAATACTATACGAAAGTGGAGGATAGTAAATTAATGATAATGAGCAGACAACCACAATCGCATGGTGCTCAATTGATTCCTCTGAAAGATTCCGTTCGTCCATTAGCTGGATTGGATTTTTTGAATTGCATATTCATAGCGTTGCCCATCTTCCGCATCTGAATTGCCGGTTGTCACTTTTACGTAACTGCCGAGAACATTGATCAGTCCTCGTTTCATCCGAGTCAATATTGGGGTGGCGAACAATTGTGTGAATGTAGCTTCAATTTCATGTATGAAGGTAGTTTTGGAAAACTGAAGTCCATATGACTGATAACATCATTCTCAATTGAAATTATTGAATTAGGTCTTGGAGGTCAAAGACTCTGATGAAGGTCCAATAATCTAAAATGATTTGGGCTGTGCCAAGATTTTGAGACACCAGTCCCAGATTTTTGATTATTTTTGTTGAGGTAATCGTTGAGGTTTCGACGGTCCCAAGGGTCCAACAGATTGTTCTGGAAAAAGAGGGCGTCTTAAGTTATCAAAATGTACTCTGCGTTTTTGATTGTTACTAGGAGTTATCTGAATTGATTCTATCGATAGTAAAAAGTCCGAAGTACCGGGTTTTCGATTTATTCCTTTCGCTTTCTGGGTTTCTTCCGAAAAGTAGATCTCTTACTTTGAAAGTTTTCTGATTCTTTCAGTTTTCATTTCGTCTTGAAAAAATAGGAACTTTATTATTTTGAAGTTATTCCTCGACTTTGTTGTATGTTAGTGACATGTTGGTAATATTGACACTCATAAAATATGTCATATGGATTTCTGAAAGCCATGTGTCCATACATCAGTTTCAAAGGCGTATATTCTGTCGCATAATGAATGGAGTGGTGTCCTATGATGCCGTATGACAAAATGGTTCGCAGAATTAAATGAGCAAAGCTTTAATTTCCTCTTCATTGTTATCTTGGGAAACTTGAGCATGGACTATGATTTGTTTTCCCCGTTTGGTAATTGCATCTGGTATAAACTATATACTATCTGGTAGTTCTGCCTCTTGCCTGAAGTCAAAGTTCGTTTTTGAAATATTGGTGGTGGTTCGGGTGGACAAATAGGTATAATATCATATGGTTCGAATTGTTGAATGAAACACTAAATGGATTGAATTCAGTCAGCATAAACACGTCTGGAACACGCCTGAGTGAGCCAATCCATAGGGGAACACGTGTTGAGGTTTTGTAAACAGTCCAGCGATAATCTCACAGTGGAGTTTCATTCAATTACGTTATGGGATAACATCCAGTATCGGCTAACTCCATCATATAATCTGATTCATAGAGAAGCTGGATTTATTTGGTTGAGATTGACTTGACACTAAACCCTCGCAGGTTACCGAGAACGGTAGAATCAATCTACTCGCCTTGTATCTTCCTACTCACCTATCCATCAGTAAAATCAAAGGAGTTGAATTGAAATGACGATATAAGGTAGTAAAAAATTAAATGAAATATCACAATGAAATCCACTGCCCTCTATTAAACGCCAACAGAACTATTTGATACTGAATTTAAAGGAATATATTCGTAGGAGAGATCAATTCTTGGTGAAGAAAGATGTTGGCTTTTTACTTCTCCATGTTTGTACAAAAATGTGTAAATCTTCAAAGGATTGCCATTCAATATAATACATAGAAATGGTAAAATTTCATCAACATGGAAAACTTTCATCCTCAATGGCAGACATCGATGTTTCGGAATAAGATACTTGTCTTATTGCCTCTTCAGAACCAATCTGAATGTCGAAGTGTTTTATAATGGATTATATAAAGAAAACCTGAACTTGTTCAGAGTTACGACTCGTAAATGTACGCATTTCTTGCCAAAATTCCTCATATCCAGCAGTGCGGCGAACATATTCAAGATCTCATTATTTCTCAGTCGTCTAGAAATAATACTTGGGATGTTGTTGAGGTGGGCTCGAGATAGCGCCGGATATGGCAGCTATATCTCATGTTCCGGCCCGGAGAGGGTTAAATATATTATTTGGCAGGGATTTATACTCGACGTGAGCGCGAACATTCCTGGAAATCCGGGAATCAGCGGGAGCTTCGAAGGCACGTTCCCGTGAACATGATTTCCCTGAATTCCCACATGCGATCACTGCGGAAAAATGAGACCCGTGCTACGTTTGACATTGTCGGGAGTGATTTCAATGACACAGTCGAGACTTAGGTTAGAGGGTGTTAATTAAATGCATATTGTTTCAATATTTCAACAACCAATTTTATAGGCTTTTAAATTTATACTGGCTATTATACGATGCCATGGCACACCATTGCAAATCTACAACGATCCAATTCGAAGTATACCGTCGGATATTTCGATTATAAAAGGGAATGAAGATAAACGATTTTAAAATTTATACTTCTGTTACCAGTTGACATTTGACGGTTACAGAATAGATGCTGTAAACTGAAGAATAATAATAGTGTTTTTGCAGAAAACTTCAAAAGAAAATTGTATTCTTGTGTAATAAGGTATGTACTTTGGATATATAGTATATTGATAGTGATAATTGATCATGAATTGTTGTTGCAGAATTGCAACACTGTGCATTGAGAGGTAAAACTTTCATAATAAGCATGGATCGGAGAAAACCGCTTACTGACGAAGAAATGGCTAATATTTGGGATAATTAGTCAGACAGCGAGGATAACTTGGACTTTTCGGATACAGATAGTGTTGCTGACCCAGGTTATGCACCAAGTGAGGCAGATATAATAAATGCACTTGTAAATCAATACAAAAATATTGAAGAAGCGTTATCCCAGAAGTCTTCCAATGAGATAGAGGAAGAATTTGTACCAGAAGATCGAAATGAATCTGTCCTGCAGTATTCTGTGGACGAATCGTTAAAAAAAGTTGCAAAAGCGAAAAGTGGAGACTTGAAAATATTCATTTGAACGATCTGCAATTGGCATTTCTAGGGGAAACTGAACTTCCACCTGTAGTTATGGCTTTGGAAACCCCTTATAGTTTCTTCTCTTATTTTTTCAGTGACGATTTTTTAGAAAATATTGTGGAACAGACCAATATATTCGCTATTCAAACAAATCTGAATAATTCACAACTGTTTATTGTACCAGAAAAAAGCAGTTTATATGTATTTGCTTCTAGACATCATTGCCTAGTGTGATATCTTATTGAAGCAGTGAGATTTTGGCTATGATTTTGTGAGAAATTAATGCCTCTGAACGAATTCGAAAAGATCAGACGTTCCATACACTTCAACGATAACTCTGAACATGTTCCACGTAATACTCCAGGTCATGACAAATTACATAAGCTTTGCCCAGTAGTTGATCATCTGAATGAGAAGTTTATCAGCATTTCACTAGAACCTACTCTTTCAGTAAATGAACAAATGTGTGACACAAAAGTCAGGCATTACATGAAGCAATATTTGCCCACGAAACTCCACAAATGGGGTTCCAAATTATTCGTACTTGCTGGTATTTCAGGATTTGCATTTCGTTTTGAAGTATATTCACGTCAAGAAAATTTGAGAAATAGACCTCCTAATGAACCAGATATTGGGGCATCTGCTAATATTGTTGTTCTGTTGTTTCTGTTGTCCCGGGTCATACCTAATATGAAAAATTATAGATTGTATTGTGACAATTATTACACGTCATTAGAACTAATGCTTTATCTTGCAAAAAGCGGTATATTATCTCCTGAAACAATCAGACGTAATCGAATACCAGATTGTAAAGTACCAACAGAAAATGATCTGAAAAAGAAAGAACGTGGTACTTCAGATGAGTATGTAGCCACTATAGAGGATACTGAAGTGTCATCCCTCATATGGAGAGATAACAAATGTGTGACACTCCTCTCAACTTATGCTGGTAAATAACCTATGAAAAGTGTTGAACGATATGATAAAAAGAAAGGGGAAAATGTGAATGTAGAATGCTCCTATGTCATTCAAGAATTCGATCGACATATGGGTGGAGTAGATCTAATGGATAGTTTAATAGGACGCTACAGGATCAAGTTAAAAAGTAGAAAATGGTACCTATGAATATTTTATCATTTACTTGATTTAAGTATGGTAAACGCCTGGCTACTATATAAGCAAGTCTTGACTTTACACGGAGAACAGAAAGCAATATTACCACAGTCGGAATTCAGAAGCCAAGTGGCAAATTGTTTGTGTATGGCAGTATCTAAAAGAACCACCACACGAGGTAGACCAAGTCATAGTCTGGAAGGAAATAATGAAGCTAAACGACACAGAGGCAATTCAACATATTCCCCCAAAAGATGTACGAACTGATCAAGTTTCACACTGGCCCATCCATGCAGAGAAAAGGACCAGGTGTAAATTTCTGAGTTGCAAGGGGTATACTGACGTAATTTGTGTAAAGTATGGTGTTGTTCTTTGTTTCAACAAAAAAAAAATTGTTTCAGACAATTTCACCACTGAGAAACTTTTATAAATTTGTGCACAATGTTGCATTTCTGCAACAACGACAAATGTTGAAAATATTAAAAAAAATACAAACAGATTTTTTTTGTTATTTTTTCCTTGTTTCCTTGATCATTTTATAACAAACATTTTTTTTTTAATCGAAAATAAAAAATAATGCATTCAAGGGTTAATAAAGTTGTGTTCCTTTGATAACACAGTAATACATTTTCATTATTATGCAAGGTGCACGAATAAGTTTGAGTAGTTCATTTTCATATTGTTAATTCGGAAGAAATCAGACCACCAGAGTTTGTGAGAACAGTTCAGTGTTAGTTCCGAATGAAAGAATCATATAATTTACTTGTCTCTGAGCTATTTTCCAGATATGTTGATAGGGATATTTAGATTGTCACGACTGACGTTTCTTCCACAACTGCCATAAACAATATCAAGGGCGTTGGGCAATGGTGCAGTGTAACAGTTTTCCTTACTGGACTCCATGTTGATCCTCTTTCCTTTCGAATGGAATATTTTTTTCAGTATACCCTTTGTGTGACTGAAGGCTCTCTGGCTTTCTGAATAAGTTCCCCTTCCCTTAGATGATAAATCATAAATAATTAGATTTATTTTCAATTTTATATCAAATATTCATTATCAAAAGTGAACTAGATATTTTTCATGGAAAATGGTGAATAAGGCAATAATATACAATTGACAGAATGGTTTAGACTTTCGCGGCTGAGGTTTCCATTGTCACTGTTTTTCGGGTTTGAAAGCCGTGGATTTTTGGAATTTATAATTGTTTGTTTTAAGGTGGTTGACAGAGGCGCATGGAAAACTTAATCAGTTCGGACTTCCACATGATATAATATGGTTTTGAAAAACAAATTGAAATGAAAGAAAAGAGCTGAAAAAAACAATTTTATTGAGCGAAGAAGACCTGAAAAAAGTACAATAAAATGAAATTTGAGAAAAAAAAAACAAGAAAATTGGACAATTGCAAAGAAACATTTTAAGTGAAGTTGCTTCACGAAGTTTTGATTTTTAGTATTCACAATCGTCTTCGGGTGATGACTGTACTATTTCTTTGGGAGATGACTATTTATATGTCATTCGAGTGCTTTCACCTATCATCTTTTTCCTCTCTCCACTTCACTAGTGACCGTTTGGCAGGAGCTGGCTGAATTCGTTATTGGACAACATATATGCGGCTACTTTGTTCAGCTTGTGACCACTTGATGTCATGTTGATGACTCCAAACATGCTCCGCTATTCCTAATTTGCTGGCTTCCTTTAGGTTAGGTTGGGTTAGGTTAGGTCCAAAGTGAGTGTGTCTATTTGAATCTCCATCGCAACCCGCAAGGGTTTATTGTGGCTCACACCTATTTACACTCGACCAAATGAACCCAGCTTATTAATGAAGCCGATTAGTTTATATGATGAGTGGTCTTTCAAGTCAGGTGGTGAAAGTACCCGATTTGATCCCCTGCAGGGCAAGCACGCAGGATGTGCTCTACTATTTCATCATTTTCCAAACAGAGGCGACACACATTGTCTCCGACAGTCCGAGTCTCTACATATGATGGTAAATGACAGTGACCTGTAAGAAGGCCTGACCAGAGACAATCTGTGAAATCTTTCTATCGAGGAGAGTCGTTTTTAGCAATTTGCTACCAAATTAGACGTTGTTCGGTAGGAGATAAGAGCTTCCAACGCCGCTTGAGTGTCTGAGAATATTTTTATTGAATTTTGTATGAGGGTGGATTCTTCCAAATTCTCCGTTTATGGTTCAATAGCGTAAATTTCCGTTCGAAATATAGTCGCATAGGTTCCTAGGCAGATTGATATATCTGTCCTGGGTCTGCAACTGAAAACACCAGAACCTGAAAATGTTTTTGATCCATGTGTGAACCAATAACTATCTGCTCTTAATATTTCCTTCACCCGAAAGATCCAGTCCTCTCTACTCGGGAACAGTACTTTATAAGGCAATTATTAGTTGACAGTTGGAGGCATAAAGTCAGAGGACATTTCCAGAATGCTGCAAGTTCCAGTGTCAATTAATAGTCTGTTGCGCTCTGTAATAAATTGATTTCTGCAATTGGCAATGTGCACAAATCTATGCGCAGTTCCTCTACCCTCTCTCTTCAGAAAAATGTGGAGAGGAGGCACATCTAGAAATATCTTCTTGGCCGCCTACGGTGTGGTACTGATGGCACCACTGATGATCAGACAAGCCTGTCTCTATAAGCCAGAGAGCTTCACCTGGGCCGTTTTCTGTAAATTTTTCGGCCACCAGGCAATTGCACTATAAGTGATCATTGGTCTGACAATCATCACAAAAATCCAATGGATTTATTTGGGACGTAAATCCCAAATTTTAGCAGAAATCTTTCGACATGTCCATAGAGAGAGTCTGGCTTTGTGTGAAACTTTTTCCTAGTGAGCGATTCAGGTGAGTTTTCCATCCTTCGTTTCAAATGGAATGACCTCACCATCGTGAGGATCGTCCAATTTTCTTCTCTTGCTGAAGGATATTATCATCTGCTCCGTCACGAACCAATTGTGAACAATGTCCAACGTGCTTTGGAGGATATTATAAGCTACCTTTTCAGACGTGGACCTTGCCAAGATGACAAGGTCATCTGCATAAGCTTGCAGATATACGTTTCTTCTGTTGAGGGCATCAAGCAGACTATCCATCAGAAGCGACCACAGAAGGGGAGATAGTACCCCACCTTAAGGGCAGCCCCTGGTTACCCTGAACCTAATTCTCTTGCCTTGAAGTCGTAGTTGCAGTTCTGTTTATCAGCATGACATAGATCCAGCCAGTTATGATCGAATAGAGATTTCAATATCGAGAAATACAGCAACCGCTTCCTCTAGCTGTGTATGTTTCTTGTGCTCGGCAATACGTACTTTCAATGGCCTTTATTTTCCCTGATATAGGATTTGCCGCATCCACAGAGTTGGTCGGTAGCCGGTCGGTTCGATGTGGGTGCTTCGTTTACTCACTCGAATCGACCGCCGTGTTGGTCGGTGGTTCAAGCCCCAGGCTGAACGATCGATTTTCATTTCTTATCGTCCAATCCATTTTAGGAATCACCCGTTAAAAGGTAAGATCTCCTTAATCCTTAACTCGCACAAGTTTCGACTTCTGAGGGTTGTCGTTCGTAGGGGTGCGACAGCTGGTTACCAGAAAAACATATTTCAAACAGACTCTTCAAACCGCTAATTGAAATTTTTGGAATCGCAGTTCGCGGTTGGTGGCCTGGTGTTCGTGAGGTTACCAGGTTAGTGTTTTTGTTACTGGTTGTGACGGCTTCTCTACCTTGTGAGGCTCTTGCTGTCTTTCAACCAAATTTGGTTCCATTATAACTTTGGAGTAACTATTCCTTTGAAGATCATTTTTGATGATGCCTAGTTCCTTTTCGAGATCTACCTTCCTAATAAAAAGCCTGGAAGCACGGTCTACTAGAGTCTTGATGATTCTTATTTCACTCGATCCGTGTGAGTAGGTTTTTGGTATGCACTTGTTTCGTTCTTAGTGTCGGTACTCTTCACCAATACGTTTTAGAATTTGTGATGCACATTTGGAACCTTTGGTGTAGTAATAACTATTAGTGGAGTTTTTCAACACCAAATCTTCATTTTCAATACCTCGACACGTGTTGCAATCACCAACTGATCGCAACACAGTGATATATATATATATATATATATTTTGAATGATGCAACTAGTTTTCCTTTATTTTCAGTATTTTAATATAAAATTTCACAAAGGATTTGAAGCTTTATATCTTCTATTATTTATTTGTTTGCGAGCGCTTTCGACAGCTGGTCGTACTGTCATCATC
>WOGN01009662.1:0-10722 GCA_015342105.1 Leptinotarsa texana | reverse complement strand
GTAATTTGTTTTGACAAGGTTTCATTATGTCAAAAATAAGTAATTAATTGAAAGGTTATTTGAATATATTGAAAAAATCATTAAGAGAAGAAAAATTATACTAATTACTTATACATCATTGTTATTATTATTATTGAATACTGTGATTTATTAAAACAACGATAAAAATAAAATGAAAACAACAATAAAAATTAATTGGCGCTCCGGGGCGACTTCATTGATTAAATTAATTAAAATTAAATACTTACTGTGATCATCGGCAGTGCAAATTATATGCTCTTTAAGGTGTTTATCTTGAGTTTGATGTTGTCCATGCCTCATCCAAGTAGCTACAGTGAAAGTAGGTGGTAGATTGTGGTCCAAAATGGAATTAGGAATAGATACTGCAGTGCTAGAACCTAAAGGGGCAAAAGGAACTGTTTAGTAATTGTTGAGAACCTGAGAAATTAGTTATTTTTGACTTCCTCCGAAAGAAAATGAAGTTGATTGAAATAAAATATGAGATATTTTGATAACATTCCATATCTCCATTACTGGAAAAAAGGAAACGCGGTGTTGCTAGGCACTGTGACCAACCAATAAGATTTATATTAACAAATCACTAGTGCTTGTAATGATTCAGCCCTACAAGAAAGTAAATGTATATGGAATTTACAAAAATGGCCATATTGGGCATATGCAACATTGAATACTTTGAGGGCACGCTCATCTGAAATACTCATTATAACTTTTCATAGATACACTTTCCAGCACCAATCAATCTTCAAAAATGTTCTCAGTAGACAGAAAACTGATTTTTTCCTCTATGAATAACTTCCGATTGTCTGATTGTTTACTACGAGATAAAATAATTTGTATCTTGCTACTCTTGCTGTTTGATTAGTTGAAAATGAAATGTGAACTATATTTTCTGTAACCTTTCAAGTTCAATTCAAACTATATCTATCACTCACCATCGAACTCGAACATCTGATCACTTTCATGTCCTTCATCAGAAATAAGTGGTTTTGTCCATTCTGCACCAACTCCAGGACTTGGTAGGAGATCAATCGCAGCTGGCGAAGCCCCGCAAAGTTTTCTTTGTGACTGAACAGAGTAGGTATCTCTGTCACAGCCTTTGCCAATGTGCCTAAAACAAAAAACGTTATCAATCCAATATTTGAGCAACCGTCGTTTGGAAGAGTACCATTGTCGAGACTATAAGGTGTTATATTGGTAAGAGAAAGGTATAACACTTAATCTTTTAGAACACTTGGAAATAAATATGTTCAGAAACAAAAATAAAGTAAATAACTGGCCACTGTTTAATTAGTTCTCATGAAGTTGAAAACTGGATAATTAATTAGGGTCTGCTATAAAGGGCGTTGCCAGCTTATGACTAAGGAGGTACAGTCGAAAGCATGAAGCGTTAAATTTTGGAAGTCTGCCTCGATGACGATTGTAATAAGAACGGTTCTGATATCAATTTATATAACTTTACAAGCCCTCGACATCACAATAACTAAATCAAACTTTCAAACACAGGAATAATTATTTATTTAAAAAAAAATATATTTAATTAAAACATAACCTGTGGGAATTTTTGCAAAACTTTCAACCACTTTATCATTAAAATTATTTTGGTTTTTATTTATTATGTGTACACTCATCATGGCCAGACTATTAAGCGATCTTCTGCAATGGTACTTCTCAGCCATGTTCCCAGTCTTTTGAGGCTGCTAAAGGATTTCTCTACTGTACAGGTCGTGCATGGTAAAGCAATCAAAATTTTCAATGCTTCTTCCGTTTCGGGAAAGAAGGAATTTGTTTCTTTTAGGACATCAACAAGAAAGACTTGTTAGATTAAGCCTATTAGATCTTATATTATTTAATAAATATAAATCAATATTGACTAACACAGGCAAGCCGGTAGTCTCATAATCGCTTTCCAATTCACTTGTTTAGCTTGTTTCATTGATCGATTCCAATTAAAAAGTGACTCGCTGAGAGCGATACATTTCTTTATATATCCAAACGAACATCATACTAGAATGTACGGTAACATTCTACCCGGTCTATAAACTGCTACCTTCTGCTAACAAATTCCAGAGAGTTCATTGGATAAGCGCCATCTAGCGTCGAGTAGCAATACTAGGTTTTACAAGGATTGTAGTCAATTTATTCAACTGTAGGCTGTAGGTGTTTCTTATGAACACTTACACTTACAGATGGCATTATCCACAAAACCAATTAAAATTGTATGTTCCTAACAATAACTTCTACTTTAGGTGTGCCGCATACAAATTATATAAAACTAACGTGAATGTTGGTGAACGGCTGTCGTAGAAAGAAATGCAATGCACACAACACATACACACCATACATACCTCCTACCTACATATTTTTACATTGTTTAATGGTAAATCTGATAGAGTCGTGATGATAATGGAGGCGATTTTAAAAATGGATGTCAAAATCTTAATGTTATTCTGGATATTTCAATACTTTCTACAATATACATTAAGCCTTGTGAATTTATTTACGTTTTGTCATGCGATTCGGAATTTATTAATAGGTAAGGAAGTCAATTGTTCGAATTTTGGTCGCTTTGCGGCTAGCTATATTTGATCTCCAGGGGGGCAACTGCCCCCTGTCGGCGACGCCCTTGTTTGCTATTTGAAGCAGGTTATTCTGAAAGTCAATATTACTTTCTTCTATTTTATTTACAACAGCGGTGGTTTTATATGAATCCGTCTCTCAACATCAAACTATATAAAACACTATTGAAAGCCTTCTTTTATTCATTTGTTTTTTCTGTCTTTCAACATCGAAACTATATAAAATACTTTAGAAAGCCTTCTTTTTTTCATTTTTTTTCTGACGGTTTCCTGATCTTTAACAGAGTAAAAGTTTTCAATTTGTTTTCATTCATTTCTATTTTTGTCGCGTTTATAGATTGTTGGCTGCCCTTTATTTTGAGTGAATTTTTAAAAGTTTGGCTGACGAAAGAACAAAGACTGTTTTAATTCCGATTGGTGAGTTCATCTTTTAATGACTCTCTTAATGAGATATCCAAGCTCCTCTGATCTTCTGGTTTTTCTCAGCTCTATTGAAATTGTTTTTGTATTCATGGATTTCGACGGCTTCATGTAAAACCTGGCATGGTATCTACTCGAAATCTGGGTACGTCCATTTTTATATGGCGATATTTGTTATGCAGGGCGAGTTTAGTTACTGTTGACTTATCCGTGTGCAATAGTCGGTAGTTTGTCATATGTCCTCTATCCTTGTTTTTTCTGCAGAATCATCGTGAATGACTCCACGTCCGGCTTAACGGAAAAACAGATGTTGAACAGATTTTTTAAACAGATCCTAAGGAACGTTGTTGAATCTGATGTATTTTCATGTATAGCTGACTTACTAATATCTTCATATGGAGAGTTTCCGAGGTTATTAAGGTACGGATCTTGCACTTTGAACATCCGACCTCACTAGGGACCAATCAACTGGAATCTCTTCGGTATGATATTTTAACTGCTTAAGATGATATTCCAGACAATGGAAGATGGACGAGGGTCCATTCTTGGACCATCATTGTTCATTATGTATATCTCACTTCTCACTAAAACACTGAGTACTCGACAACATCAAAACTACGCTGACGATACTCAAGTATATCTTTTTACCTCCAGCAAAGATTTAAACATGTAATAAAATAACGTTATAATATTTCCTGTTTTTGATCCCGACAAAATCCCTGTAGAGAAATCCGAAACGTCGGAAAACCTTGGAATAGTTTTTTGATACCGAATTCCGATTCAAACCCTTTCGTCTCAAATACATACTCAAAGCTTACTATAATCGCAAATTCCTCTACCAATTCACAACGAACATTTTTTTATGAAAAATAAGAAACTGGAGTTTGTGATTCGTTTGTCCAATCACAATTTAATCACTGTGACATCATAAACGACCTTTGACTTGACACCAATACTAAAAATAGAACAGAAAAGTTGCCTTGGCAAGATCATATCTTCATATCTTGTCCAATACGTTCTACCAGCCTCCTTCACTCGCCAGCTTTTTCTGGATATATTCCTTGCATATCCATTGTTGATCTAATTAAGTCCAGTTGAATTGTTGTATTATCCTTAGTTGAGTTATATAAAAGTGTGAGAATTCATAAAGGTTTTCTTAGTCATTGATTACGAATTTGGCATCAAATAAGTTCTAATAACTAAGGTAACAACCTTTATTTCAGTTAAAAACACCGAGTTCAAAAACCCCATACTAGAAACTGCGTTGCTGCCAAACTTAAAATCTAAATAAAACATTCAAAATACCGTGAACGATAACACGTAATAAGCATCTTATCTCAATTTGAACACAATTTCAGTAAGGATAAAATATAGCAAAATTTGGTGCTTTCAACGAAGTAGCTCGTTAGCTGCAGGTAATTACCTTGAAACCAATGCCAAGTGCGCGATGAAAAAAAGTTGAACGTTCGACAATTCCAAGGCCGGCTTAGTTTCATTTGCTGTGTCATTTCAAATCGAAGTGCAACTTCAAACATCAAGTAAGTACTTTTGTGCCATACGACAACTTCTAAAAAGTGAAACAGTTCTTTTCTTGCTTTCTTTGTGGTTATAATACTAATCATATTTCCGATGTACCTACTTTGTTTATATTTTTGGAGCGGCATGAAAACAAATATAAAATAACGTAATCCCTGACGTCAAAACAATGCATGCATGATATTGAATAAACAGGTTGTTTTGTTGAAAGTACATGGGTAGCATTAATTTCGTGAAGTTAGAAATGTTATTAACAAGTTTAATTTGTTTCTTTTCAAGATATCATAGGACACATACTATAATTTATATTGGTTGAAATTTGTTATAATTTGTAAAATTTATATTGACACCGTTCAATTATTTCCATGTAGTTCCGTTTTTATTGCAATTTTCATTTTGTCATTATATGCAAGCAAGTAGGTAAATGAAAAATAATTCTACCATCATGAGTTTGAAAGTCCTAACCTCAAAAAACAGAACTACATGACTCATGGTAAAGTGAATGTATCCATTGATCAATGGTTTTTATTGCATAGAAGTAACTGTTTCCTTGTCCAAAATTCAATATTGATGTTAGTCAACTTTTTTGAGGAAACTATGAATTTAAGATGATTCAAGTAACACTTTAATGTGAGATAATGTGATAATGTGAGATAATGTGATCTTTTATGCCACTAATAATTTTATCTATTCAATTGAGTGTAATTTCTTTCCTCAAGTTTATTGTAATTAGTTTATACCCAAAATCAGGTAAAATTGTTAGACATTAAGTAGAAAGGAAGTCATATCTTGTCATATAATGAAACACTTGTTGCGTTTTTGTAAATTAGTGAGTTTCTCACAATGAAGGTAACTACGTCACTGTTTCAGAACAATCTTTGAAAATGTGGAAAAATTGAAATACTTAAACTCTAAGAGGGACTTATTCTCAAATAGACCAAGGAAACACCTTTCTTGGAATTTTTATAAACTTTTAACATCCATGAAAAATATAATATGTTCATTAATTTTTATATCTGCTATTTTTTTCTCAATTAATATGTTTTTCTTCTTTAAAATATGAATATGCTACGAAAATATTTAATATCTTTAGTATTCCCTTGTTCCTTATGTTTAAAATTTGAAGTATTATTTGCTATAATGATAGTGAAAATAATATCGTTACTAGACAACAAGCAACTGATATAAGGTCACCATTAAATAACATATTTTCTTTGATCTTGCCAAGATTTCGAGGATTTTAAAAATCTAAGCTAGTGTGTTAGTATGCTACTCAGAGGTCAATCCTTGTGTTTAATCTTCATTACAGACTGACTGGTGGGTGCTCAAGGTTTTCCGGGTTTCCCTGTAGATGAAATTGTAAATGTGCTAACAAAAATTCAATCATCTGGAACGCGAAGTAGTCCTTGGTTAATGATGCTGATGTTCTCCGAATATATATGTGGCGCTTCAGGTATAAAGCCAGATCGGCATATTTTTGTAAATCATAACACTTGTTTAAGTTTTCAACACTGCCAGGATTATTTTTCAATACTTCAGTTTACAGTAGTCAGGTGATGGGTATAAACGTCCCTCATACCAGATGCTGGACGTACTGAGAAGCTGGCTAAACTCATTAGGCATTTGCTGTTGGCATGTCCAGCTTACATTCACGAGGTGGTGTGATTGATACATTTCTATGTACTAGCCTGTACGACAAAACGAATATTTTCCGAAAGGAGGGCAGGAAAGGGAAATATCGATACTTATTTCTCGAACTCTCCAGACTGTACTGGCTGTTCTGATTATAGGAGTCCATGTTGTAATGATATAACGCACCCGATTTTCAGAACCTTTGATCACTTATATCTGGAGAACCATTTTAATAGGTTTATAATGTTACCACCAGCAACCTCTATACATTGTGTAAAGAACACAATATATAAAATAAATTTAACACTTGGATTTAGCCACACGTCCAAATTCTTTCTTCTTGATAGCATATGAATTTGAAGAACCCTTTGCTGCGTTGATGAGCTCGTCAGCCAAACATTCAGCGATAGTCTTAATGTTACGGAAAGTGGTTTCTCTAGCTCCAGTGCAAAGCAGCCTGATGGCTTGGTTGATCCTTCGAAGAGGCGACATGTCCACAGCATGTGTTCTTACTGTTCCCGCCCTATCAATACGGGTACATGCTTCACGAGGTCCAGAGTTAATGATGGCAGATACCAAAACCTGAAGTGGGTTTTCTCCTGTAAGAAGATGAATGATTTCGAAGGCATGTTTGACAATTCTGACGGCCATCAGTTTTTTGCCATTGTTACTACCATGTATAATAAGATAATTTGTCAATCTTTCAACGATGGGGCATTGTGCCTTGCGTAACCTTTTAGCGGCATATCGATCAGCGGAATGGGGTAGATACTTGCGTTCTCCTCTTTCACAGCAATATAATCGTGAAGGGACATATCAGACACTTGAACATCATCGCAAATCCATCTACCAAACAATTTGATTTCAGGAAGTTCAGCGATCTTGGGGCCATAACGGTGTTCCACTGGACTTCTTTGACCAATCCTCATCCATATTGATAGATTATCGTTTTTGCGGTCACACAATAAGTATTTCTTCAACAACTACAATTCACGTTCACTCCCACAAGACTAAAACCGGAAAATACAAATAATAATATTTCTTAACACCTACGGACCAACTCACTGGATACATTCAATGGAGTATTTTACCAGCGAAAAATGATTATTATTATCGTCTCATCCAAATTTATTTTTCATCTTGGTACAACCTTATGATGTTTCTTAGTTATATTCCACATTTTTTTAGAAATGTTTGTGCATTTGTAGTTGTACAAAGGAGGAATAATAGGAATATTCAATAGTTTGTAGTATTTGAAATGGTGATTTCCATATCTAGCTCAAAGCAAAATTTTGTACCTCTTTTCATCCAATATCATTTTTACTTGCATCAATAAAATCGAAAAAGTGACTAATAAATTTGATAACGTAGTTTACGTTGAAGTGAATAATCATTAAGAATAGTAGTGTTTGTAGTTAGTAGTACAGTATAATTCAATTATTTAAAAATGGAATAAATACAGGTAAAATAAATATTACCGGAGTTTTTTCCCAACACCAAATCGTTATTTTTAACACCTCGACACGTGTTTCGATCACAAACACTAACTCGAAACACGTGTCGAGGTGTTAAAAATAACGACTTGGAAGATTAAAACTGAGTTTTAATCTTCCTCTTGAAGATGATCACTTGGTGATCAAAGCACCTGTCGAGATGTTAAAAATAACGATTTGATGTTGGGGAAAAAACTCCAGTAATATTCATTACTACACCAAAGTTTCCAAACAATGCATCATAAGTACAGGTAAAATACTCAAAACATTCTCCTTGGTAAAGTAAAATTTAATATCCTCTGTGTTGAATTCTTATATTAAGCCCATCGTTTACTTATTTATATAATAAAGGTTCGTTTTGATTAGATGTTAGCAGACATCAGCAATTCTTAAGTAAAATATGGGATAGTTTCTCACATCATAGAAGTGAAGGGTTCTATTTGTTTAAAGTCGCCTGAGCTGACTAATAAGTTTTTTGTAACAAAAAACACGAAAAGTACCTTACTTCCGAGACAATAAAATAAATTGTGCGATTCGAAGGGGAATTTTTATTCAACCATTCTGTCACTAGTATGGAAAAATATGCTCAGACCTCTCCTGCAAGCAACTTGTACTCTTCGATGAATTCATCACATATAGTTTTGTAGAATAAGATTTTCATTTTCAGGCAATGGACGCCCGGATCATCCTTCCCGACTACATAACTGACAAACTGAAATGTGACTTGTGTCATGGTTACCTATCCATCCCTCCAATATCCACATACCAAGAAAAGCATAGTTGTGGTAGATGCAAGCCCGGCTGGCCCAGAAATGCAATTTACGAGCAAATCGCCAAGGTAACGTCCTTCCCATGCATGTATTGTGGCATACAATTCTCCTGGAACAACATGGAACGACACGAGAGTTCGTGCAGACTGAACAAAATCCTTTGCCCATCAATATACGATAAAGCTCTCCTTCCGAGCGACATCCCAGCGCGAACTCATGGTGAATACCATGAGAGATGCCAGATCAGAAAGATAACGTGTCCTTTCAACTTCTGCGGGGATTCTTACCAGGTTACTAGTATCTTGGACCATTGGGTGAAATTCCACAAGGAATATATCTTCACAAACGAGGTACAAGCGAAAAAGATCCTCAAGGAGGAAAAAATTTGGAACTTTATAGCAGACACTCAGGTCTGCCTCGTTGTGGTCAATCAAATAGTGATGCTGCTGTTCGTTCACAGCAACTGCGAGTCAGAGGACTCTACTGGAGACATAACATGCTATAACTACTACTTTGGAGTGTTTTCCCTCTGCTTAGAACCCTGTGGAATTTGTTATGTGGTCTCACTAACCTGTCATTCCGACAATGAAGATTCTACCTTGAAAATGAAGAACCAAGAGATCAAGCCATTCAACGATAACCTGCACCGCTTACATTTCCTCAAGATAGGTTTGTGTGACTTGAAAAGTTTCGACTTCATGACTACAAAGTTTGTCAAAATCAAAAGACTGAAGGAAATGAGACTGAGCTATTCGGTAAAGATTTGTCAAAGCTTCGAACCCTTAGCCGAGGGATTTCCCAAACAGTCTTTTCCAATTAACTTGGAGATCCTCGGGAAGAGCTTAGAATGCCCCATTTGCAAGGATTATATGTGCCCGCCAGTGTATAACTGTCAAACGGGTCACACGATATGTAAAAACTGCAAAATGAAAATGAGAAACTGTCCTTTTTGTCAGGCCGCGATTGGAAAGTCGAGGAATTTTGTCCTCGAAGAAATATTGGAAACGTTGTCGATTCCATGTCAGAATGGAGCCAAAGGATGTGGTTTTGTAGGGAGAATCGAAGAATTGAAATTTCATGAAGTTTTATGCTCCTACAAATGAATAACTATCAGCACACTATATTCCATTATTATTTGCACCATATAGAGACATTCTAGATTCGTGTTGCGTAAACCACTCAAATGGATACAAATGATAGTTGCCAATGTACAAAATTTCAATAAAACCTATGTAGATTTGTTACATCGATAGTGTGAGTCAAGAAAGAAAAATATCAAATATGGACGCGAAAAGTTCTTGCAATTTAATTTTTGGCATTAAGAAATAGAGATATTTTCGGAAATTTTAATAAACGTTAAAACAGTTGCATAAAAATTTGGACTAGATATCTATTTCAGAGTTGAATTTATCCATACTCTAACAATAATAGATCCATTATAAGAACATTGGCTCTCAAGGGCGAAGTCATGATTGAAGATAATAAAATCCTGGGTGTTAAGCAGTGGTCGAATGGAACCTGAAGTACCAGAAGTTGTGTCTGCTACTGCGGCAGATATCATCAGTGGTATATGCTTTGACTGTAAGGACGAAGGTTATATCTCTAAGTCTCAACAAGTACGGATCCAAAATGGCATTCCAGACTCGTACATACAACTAGGACTTGTACTATCAAGCATGAAAACAAGATTAGATCATGATTACACACAGAAAATCAAGAATTATAATATTGTACTGAATGGATAAATATATTAAAAGAAAACATAACAGATTTTAAATGATGTAACAAGTTATTATATACCATCTGATAAGCTCTTCTGCTACCTGTGTATTAACCTATACTTTTCTAGTATCGAAACAAAAACTCTGCCTGATGATGCTGACTTGGTTAGCGAAGCGCACAGCGAGAGAGATCTGAAGATTTTCCTACAAGTTTCAAATTTATAACAAGAAACATAAAACATCATCAATTAACATGCTGAAAATTATCAACAGAATAGTTGGAAAGAAAAAGTTGTGGTCAAAAGTAATAGTACTAGACGGGTACAATTTTCATAAAAACTTTAACGAACAATACTTTTTACATCAGTACATCATGTTTATCCTTCAGAAGCAGAATATTATATTGTTACGATATTTACTCGGGGTTCGTTTAAACAACAACACTAATGATACTTAGACAACTTTTATTCACTTACTACACAACTAGTTACTGCACTGATTACAATTCACTTAGAATACTCGCTTGCTAATCTTACTACTTTCTGACTAATAA
>WOGN01009661.1:0-10722 GCA_015342105.1 Leptinotarsa texana | reverse complement strand
CCCTCACACCGATGGAACATTCATTACTTGGAGGATCTTCGAAGTATGCAGACGTATGTTTGTACATAGACAAACAAGCACATGATGAAACCCTGTACCGTGCATTCTCTTACACACACACAAAATCTCATATGAAAAAAATTCTGAACGATCCATACACCAGACACTTCAAGGTCACATCTCGCCTTGACTTGACTGCACCACAAAATAAGCAAATAACACGTCATAGTGGTAGGGGGAGGATTAGAACCGGGAAAAAAATTCTGAACGATCCATACACCACACCCTTCAAGGTCACACCACCTTGACTTCACCAAACAACAACCAATAAAAAAACAATTAATACGTCATAGTGGTGGGGGGAGGCTCAGAACCGGCTCAAATCTCCTACTAAAATGCTCAAGATTTATTTGTCGAGCCAGAGCAAGATGATGAAACTCACTTTCCTTCGAGTCTTTGCGAGTTTTCTGAAGAAGCATTCGAGAGTGCTACCGAACAAGAATACACTTCAGAGGAATCTGAAGAAGACGAAGAACCCATGAAAGAGTTTCTTTTAAAAGAATAAATCAACCAAATGGCGTAAAACAACATACCGTGTTTTTAGAAAAAGTAAGGTACTGACTCAACGAGCTGTTGGTATTGAAAATGAACTATATACATTCTTCTAAATCATCGACAAATGGATGATCCATGACGTTTTGAAGTATACAAATATATATATATCGATAAGTGGAAAGTTGATCATCAATATCCTTGAGATCGGGCATATTTTGGTCTACTATATTTGATCGGTATAAAAAATCTCACCACGCAAATGTGACACAGTTCATTGCCAGTGACGGTACCGGAATTCCAATAACAGAAGCCGTTATGAGTAGATTTCTCTTCATTACCCATTGAGATTCAATGATAATAATACCAGAAACTAAAGGAGGAAAGTTGACAAACTGTCAGCGATAAGAGGGTTCTTTCAAGATATCGTCAACAAATGCAAGTTATCATTCAATTTGAGAGCACATACAATACTAGATGAGATGATACTTCCATTTATGAGTCGCTGTAGCTTTACTCAGTATATTCCTAGTAAATCAGTGAAATGCGAAGTAAAAACAGTCAACAGAAAAAAAAAGAAACCCTCCAAATCACAGTGTATGTCGACCATGTGCATTAGAGAAGAAACGATCCTCAGCATCAGGGAAGTGTTGCCGTTGCCAGTCGTTTACGAACCATTCTGCAGTCGAGGTGTTTTGCAATAATTGTAAGGATGCCGGTGAAAATGTGCTACCGAAGCCGGTGTCCTGGAATCCAAATGAAATGACGAGAGAAGTGTGCTGTCATCAGCAAGGCAAGTTGGAAACAACATGGATCCCTAGAAAACACTAGCGTTGATGGTAAAAGTATTCGAGAGATATATCTACTGATAGCAAAGCGACTGGTCCATAGTTATGTGGAAGATTTTTTTTAAAATAGGCTGAACGCGAGCAATCTTTCAACAAGAAAGAGAAAGCCCTCTCTTGTAAGACAGACTGAAAGTGCAAAATACTGGTACGAGTTCATTTGCACACTTTTTAAGTATGATGACGGATACTTCATCAGAACAAAACGCTTTGTTGATATTGAGCTGTTTCAAAATACGCCTGACTAGACGCTGTCGAAAAGTTATTTCCGGCATTGTGAATTCTAGTGTGGGAATAGTGGGTGGTGCTTTTCCCAGAAAATCGACTGTGGAGTAAGACACAAATTTTCCAGCTAGTAGATATACTTTTTTTATGGCTGTTGTTGCAATTGAGCTACCCGCATGTATTAGTGGTGGAATTGTGGATTTTGTAAAGTTCTGATTAACAGCTTCAGCTACCGACCAGAAGGATCTAGACCCGTTGGGATTGGCAAGCAGATTATTTCTAATTAACTGATCGTGATGTTATTAGCTTCCATTCATCCTAAGTTTGCAGCTGTTGTGAACATTGACAAACCTAGTTCGGTTTTCGGCTCTGGGATTTTTGCGCCACTGCCGGTAGGCGAGATTTTTGGAGGCCACAGTTCGTTCGCAATTTTTGTGAAAACTAGGTTTGCCGTTAGAAGTCCGTTTCATGGAAAAAGGAATAGATGCATTCATGGATGATGAAATAACTTTCGTGACTTCAGAAGCACAAGCTGATGGATCTTTAGAACTGTAACAAAAGTCTAGCCAGGGGAAGTTTCGGAAATGTTCTTGAATATCTTTCCATTCAGCTGATTAGATATTTGCAAAAAGGACATAGAACGAGTTTTGTGACTTCTGACTTCAGACTTTGTTATGTAGGTTCCGATGGAACTTTCAGGAAGTCAAAATACAAGTTTCTACAAGTTAATAGCTGGGCATCTCAAATCATTTTGATCAAGGCAACTGAACTAATACTCGTCAATTCAACATTATTCGTAACTTTGCAGAGACACCGTTTTTGGAATTTCAAAGTATTTTACTGCTGACTCCAATAAATATTTGGAAAGTGAATGTGATTTTCTAATTCACGACTACATGATTTATTTCATTATAAAACAAGATTTTACCATTATTGTTTGTGTCATTTTAAATTCTTACTATACGAATTTGCTGGAACACCGTAATTTTGAAAGAGCTATGGTCAAGAATACTCAAAAAAAATCATCTGTTTCATCCAATAGTACTATTTATAAATAGTTCAAATTTTCCGGAACTACTATCTGTTGACAGTCCAATATCATTGCAACTAAATTAATCTTGCGGTCATAATTATGTTTACTAACAATATCTATAAATACATTTCTTGATTGCCATGCAGACTTGCAAATTTCGACCTTGTACTCTGTTTATGTTTGTATATTATTAGATTCAGATTACTTGAAATACCTCAATAAAACAACCATTTTCTCAAGTTGCGTGGGATGGTATTCAATATAATCAGGAAAATCAAGAACAGTCGTGCATTGTATACTCTTATGAAAATGAATGCTGATGAGCTGAATGTAGCTCGATGCCACCAATAGAGGGCGTGTTTCTCAACTCATTTTCAAATGCTATCAATGATATCCTCATCATTCATGGTGATAAGTAAAAAATTTCCACTAACAATTTCCAATTCTATACGCGTTTCGCGTCTATGAAAAACTTTTTTCCATAAAATCTTTGATGAAAATAACAAAATTTGCAAAAAACCAACCATGTTTTGAAAACTTTCAATAATTTGTATCTCGAAAACGAGTGATTTTTCGATTAACATTTCATATTAGAAAGTTGTTTATGTTGACGAGATCCCCCACATACTTACTTATTGTAATGTTCTCAGCAACTCCACTTAGAGCCATAGGAGCTAAGTAGTATGCATCCATATAGAAAATTGAATATATCTCGAAAACGATGAAATCAACGTTGTTGAGATGTTACATGAAAATTAATACAAAATTTTGACTTCACACGTCAAAAAAACTCTGGATACCAAATTTCGTGCAAATAACTCATTTTTTGCAAAAGTTATTTTTGAAAAACGAACGAAAGAATTCAATTTCAACACCCAGCATCTCCATAATGAAGCATTTTGAGACACAAGTTTATCAAGTTTTTTTGTCTCAAAATTGTCTCAGGAATACGTCACTTGAATATTTCACCGTAGGGGGGACCGGAGCTACAATTAATAGAGGTATGTATTAACAAGCAAATGTCTCTATAACTATACACACTACACATCCAGCACGACACGCACTGACAACTCTATCGCGCCGCATGCCACAGCCGTCAGTTAGCCGCGTTATGTGAGTGATTTGTGTGCCGGTAGATATTTTTAAGCAAGAAACAATCTTTTAAGATTCTAAGTTTTTTTGATTTGTACAATAATTATAAAGTGTTATGATTATGTTTTTTGTTTTCCTGAAATCATATTTTATATTTAACCATTCTGAGTTTCTTATTTGCCATTACTATCGACCAATATTTTATCATTTTATTTAATACTTAGAGTGTTCCTTTGGGGCTATAATTACCACAGAGGGGCTAGAATTAATACCTAGCCCAGATGTGGAAGCTAGTATTAACAGAATAGCTGAATGTTTGTGAATGATTATTTGATATGTATTTTATATGTTTCTTCTTTAGGTATGACAGCATGAGAACTTATAAACGGATAACTATGCGTGGTCATTCTCAAAAATTATATGAACATAGCACAAACTTCTCCAATGGCCTGTAATCCGGGAAAAGTAATGTCTATATATGACCTCCCTGAAGTTGTTAAAGAAGCGTTACCGTTGGCTTTGAACCCTACAAATATAATAAACGCTTTGGAAAAGTCTGGCAACTGGCCATGCAACAAAGATATTTCTCAAGAATCTGACTATGCGCGTTTTTTGTCACGGAACGCCCAGACTCCAGAGATCAAAACCAGTCACTAGTCCCTGAACCAACTGTTGATAATGATGACGTTGATATTGATGATTTATCACTGAATTTGGAAAACCCTGAAGTTTTGGACGATGTAACAAATTTAGATATTAGCGTGATTAGCGTGATTAGCGTTATATCGCAAATGTCTTGTGAACCAATAGCTGGACCGTCAGGCACCAGAAAGGAGCTAGTGATTTTGCAATTGAAATCATAACACCTCTACCAAAGCTCCACCATGAATTACGTCAAATAGAAAACGCGCTAAAAAGTCTGATATTTTTACCAATACTCCAAAAAAAATGCTCTAAAAGAAGAACATTATATTAGAGAATAGAAAAATGGAAAAATCACATCAAAACACCAGAATGAAGAGAACGAAAAAGATAAAGGAAAACGTTAAAGACAGGGAAATGAAAGCAATAGCTCTAACAATGATGATGACTATTTTTGTATGTGAAAACATATTTTTAGATTTCGTTTATGTTCAGATATTTTGTGATTTTGTTATTGTGAGTTTTTAAGAATACAAATTCCATGCAAGGCTGTATTAATTACACGTTTGATAATAAAAAAATATGTCCTAAATATATTTATTTTTCTTTATATCAGCCAGCATTACCTAGGTTAATTTTTACTTCATCTGTTAATACTTGCCCCATACCTGTTAATTTTAGCCCCAAACCTGAGGTAACAATTAACGAACACCATTTTTTTGGAAAAAGCGTTTCATCTTCGGCATCGTTACTAATGAGTTCGTTTTGAGATGATTTCGTAATACCATAATGATTTTAGCATCATGTATCTCAAAAATCAAGTCTGAATGTTGAATTATTTCTCAGCTACCACTAAAAATATATTTTTGTTAATTGTAGCTCCAGTCTCCCCTACTTATGTTACACCCTTTATATACCTACTGATGAAGCTACGGTGTTAGCGAAATGTGTATAGGATTGAAAAAATTGTGTACATTGATATTTTTCATCATGGATAGTTTCATTGATTTCATCAAGTAAGTGGTCGGTCCAGTGACTGTTCAAACTGGTAATAACTCTCCTCCTAATGAATGAATTCTGTTCACAAATTATTTAACGTAATTATCTAACGTAATTTCGTTGCAAGGACCCATTTTGAAATGAACTGCGTTGGATGTCACGTATCTCTCTAAAAACATCCAGCTGTATCATATCCAGTGATTCAGCGGACCATTTGAGGAGACCATACTTGTCTATTTTCAGGTATGGGTAACTAAAATCTGATCACTCTCAAACTGGCCCATCATGATGAGCAGTTACTTCACTCACTCAAATGTAACATCAGTTGTAAAACTCACGTGGGTTGGTCAATTATCCAAACCGGTAGATATGCAGATACGGTTCCTCAGAATGACCGACTAGATCACCTGAAATGACGTCTCTAGATATTTTTGAAGGGTTATGTGACATTTGAAGTGTACAATACACATCTTCAGTGTGTATGTATTTCAGAACTAGCGAACAGAAAAAGAGATGACTAAAACAAAAATACCCAAGGAACTTTCACGCAAAGTGTTCGAGTGTGGCTGCTCATCGTGTTGAGGTTCAACTCACTACACCCCGAACTTCACTGTTCGAAATCTCTTTCATTCGGAGAACTGCGTTCACGTGGAAAGAGCTTGCTGAGAACGTTTTCCCAAATGGATTGAACTTCCAGCGATTCAAATTTAATATGAATCGCTACTTTCGCACAGGCACCGCTCTTTATGCGCCTCAGGGATATTCTTGTAGTGCTTATGTTTTATCCTTGAAAAATATTTGAATATTCCCTGACACACACTGAAGTGTGTTCTGAATATATTTGTGATTTTACAATTACATACATTACTTCATTTCTTGATTAATATGTATTGAAAGTTTCAAATTTTGCGTTTGATGAATGAGAAACAATTATCAACAAGCTATTGCCCCATTTATACTTCAGATACCATAAATCCAATATTGTCACCGTCATTTTTACTAGAAATGATTTTTTCGATATAATAAATACTACCAGTTATTCGCGGGAAACTTTCTGAAAACCAAGGTTTGTCGATTGAAAAATTGAAACTTTCATGAGTTATCGACTCATCGACCATATAGATTGAAAGTTGCTCGCAGTTAGTCTACGTATTCCCAGATTTTTTCACATCCGAAGAGAGCTTGCATTCACTTCTATGATAAAAGCAACTCCCGGGACAAAGTTAACTTTGTAGTAGAATCTAAATCCAAATTTGTGAAATTTAGCAATTTGGCAAAATTACCCAGTACAAAAATTACCAAAATTACCCCCGATGATCAAACATTATCTGCATACTACATTGCGTAGCAATCCCATTGAGTATATCTGATTCGATTCAATAATGGATGGTTTTGAAGTACAAACTGAATACAAAAAGTGTTTTTTGTATAATTCAATGTTCAAGTAGAAGTAGTCGTTTCGAAAGAACTGTCTCTTTTTCGTATGATACAATGTTTATATAAAAGAAGTTGTTACGAGTGAGCTTTTTTTCATTAAGTTTGTGATTGAAAGTAACTTCTATTCCTGATCTATTCATATATGTAAAGAGTTTATTTTGAAATCAATTGCTTTTTTTCTTTCTTTGGAAAATTCCCACTTCTTATCAAGAACCCAAAACCTTCCTCTCACAAAAATTAACCTTCAATGAAAATATACCTCATTTCAATTCAAACAAGATTTCTTCGAGTGGCATTGAACCAAATAAGCGAATGAATTTTATTGCGTACTATCATCGTGATATGAGTAGATTCTGAGTTGAAGGCGTAACGTTGACAATGAATTGAGTGCTTCATCCTGTAATGAAATCCAGATGTCTGGATCCAGATCCAGATCCAGAGTGTCTCACTCTAAAACATCGATGTACGTCATTGCCCGAGATCAGCACATTCAACCAGTAGTGAGTCTATTTACTACTCATCAGAATTGAATCGTCTTTGTGGAAATTTTAAACATCTCTATTCTTCTATATTTCAGATGTTTAATTTTTTGTGCGTGCGTAGAGAGTATCGGAGAAGCGCATTTCAATAGTTCGGACTTTCATTGTCTAATATGATATAAACTGATTTGGAATCCCTGAAAGAATTTGTAAAAAATTAAAAAGATTATTTGAAAAATAACAATTATATTGTACAAAAATAACCTGAAATTACAATGAAATAAAATACAAGCAACAACCAAAAATAAAAAAAATTGAACTATTAACACGAGATGAAAATTAAAAAATCATTAACAAGAGATGAAAAATCGAAAATTAAAAGATTCCAAACCAAGTTACTTCACGACGATTCAATTGTTAGTATCCACAATCGTCTTCGAGTGATAACTGGACTTATTCCTCTAAGACCTGACTATTTATAGGTCATTCGAGTGCTTTCACCTATCCCCTATTTCCACGTCGAAACTGATCAGTTGATTCTGCTCTTCGATAAGTTTCGACGTGGAAAGCCTCTACACCAACGTTCCTATCTATGAGGCATACAGAAGAAGATATCCGAAGTTGGGGACCTGAAACTTACCGAAACAAGTAATTATGGAATTACCAGGATGCTATGTAAGAAACTGCTACTTCCAATTGAAGGACAAATTCTATACGCAAGATGAGAGACTGCCAATGGGATCGTCACATTCAACGGAATGGTTACTCCAAAGTAATATTGGAATAGACTTTAGCTGGAAGACAGCAAGCGCCTCACAAGGAAGATAAGCCGTCACAACCAGTACTTGTATTTCCCTACATCAGAGGATTATCGGAAAGGATAAGAGGAATGGAGTCCAAGTATAACATCAGAACCTGCTTCAGATATTGGAACACTATCCGAAGCAGCCTCACGAAAACGAGGCCACCAAACACGGACTGCGATTCCAAGAATTGCATATGGAAACCGTTAATCAATCGGAACACGACCAACACCCGCCAAACGGTCAGTTCCCGCTAAAACCGATGAAGCGGAGAGAGTGAAGATGGAATATGTGAAAACACTCGAATGAACTGTAAATAGTCAGATTTCTAAGAAATAAGTCCAGTTATCACCCGAAGAAGATTGTGGATACTGACAATCGAAACTTCGTGAAGTAACTTGGTTTGGAATGTTTCAATTTTTAATTTGTTTTATAATTTTTATTATTCGCCTTGCGTTCAATTTTTTTGATTTTTTGTTTGTTGCTTGTATATAATTTCATTGTAATTTCAGTTTTTTTGGTTATTAAAATTGTTATTTTCCAGCTAATCTTTTTAATTTTTACAGATTCTTTCAGGGATTTCAAATCAATTTATATCATATCAGACAATGGAAGTCCTAAATAATAAAATGCACCACGAAACATTGTCAAGTACCTTCAAACTAATGGAGGAGCGTTACGCGCATTTCTCTATTCAGAAAATTCTTCTGATCGGAAATTTTTCCGATCACTCAGCCTGTTGGTCTTGAAAAAATGAAGGAGATGCTGCTAGTCGCAAGGATGTGACGTTTAATTTAGGATTCTATATCAAAACTGAAACATTATTGATGTTGGTACGTTGTGTAGTAGCAGTTTCTTATGATTGAAATCAAAAGTATCACTAGCCATGGTGATAATCGAACTAATCTCTCAAAAATATTCCATTCTAGAATGAATCATTTTTATGAAAATTGTTTTTAATAATTTTTGTCACGACAGTGTTATGAATTTTAATAGCTCATTCCATTCATTATTTAAAATTATCAAATCATTTTGTTATAGGTGAAAAATGGAGAGAAATGAGACCGATTCTGAGCCCTTCATTCACTAGTTCCAAGATGAAAATGATGTTCCACCTGATATCGGAAACCGCCGAACATTTTGTCAAATGTTTACTGGAGAAGCAATCTGAGAAGATAGAAGCAATCAGTCTCTTTTCTCGTTTTGCAAATGACGTTATAGCTTCTTGTGCTTTCGGTTTGAAAGTTGATTCAATAAGTGATGAAAATAATCATTTTTATCGTATGGGAAAAGCAATGACAGATTTCACTGGATTCTGGAAAAATTTTGCTTTATATGGATATCTCATAATCCCCAGGTTATGTAAGGTGAGCGTCTTTCTACTTTCTCAATGGCACTTGTCACCTACTATTTTCTCCAAGAAGTGTACTAGGCCATGATCCATGATAAATGTTTTATTCCGGACAGTTTTAGACATTCGTTAGAATTTCAGTTTCGAATTCCGATAGTCAGTAATAACTATGCTGAGACATCTCAATATAAGGCGGTGGTTGGGGATGAACAGAAATGTCCACCCCAGTCTACCGCTTGGAATGAGGTAGATCACCTCCAACTGAAAGGGTGCTTCCTGCGGCGGCCGCCAAGGTCTCCGCCTTGAATGAAGGCTAGGAACCGGCTGCCCCTGCAGGAAAGCTCCCTCACTTGTGCACCTCAACGGAGGGAACCCCAAGAAGATTAAAGAAGCCACGCAACGACAGTATTATCACTGCACCTTTCAAAACCTTCGCGGAGGCCACAGTGAGATACCTCAAGAAGGTTGCCAGAGAGTCTTGGCATATACATGCCAATATTGAGGAGATGTCTTCTAGTGACCTGTTCACCTTCTTGGAAAGGATATGATGGACGATGACCTAGGAGTACAACTCCTCGAAAGAGAGATATAAGTAAATTCGATAAATTATGTTCACCAATAAATGAAAGTAACCTCATGGACCACTATTTTCAAGGACAAAATCCAAGCAACACAGAAAAATCCTTAAGTCTCTTCAAGAGCGATGCGATTCACTTCGAATTTGAATCGCTGGAGATCGAATTAATATGTGAAAATGTTCTCTGAAAGTTTATTCCACATGAACGCAGTTCTCCAAATGAAAGAGTTTTCATACAGTGAATTCCCGTAGAAGTATCTATGAAAGAGAGACAAATATTCAACCCTTCATCGATGTTTCAAACTATCAAGGTTGCAACTGATGTTCGTATCTCAATCCGGCGAATGGCTCTTTTCTGGATGAAATTCATCAGCTCTAGGGTATGCTGGGGGCAGAGCTCCATACACGTGAACGATACTCTAAAGAAGGTCTTATCTGAACCTTATAAAGCGACAAAAGTTTCTGAGGTGTGTACAGTTTTCTGATTCGGAATTGTGTTCCGAACTTTTGTAAATCTGCTTCTGCAACTCCAGCGACTTGATTGTGCCAAGACATATTGGTGTCCATTTTAACCTCCAACAAACGTACCCATGATGTACTGTTTGGAACCTTTGGTGTAGTAATGAATATTACTGGAGTTTTTTCCCAACACCAAATCGTTATTTCTACACCTCGACACGTGTTTCG
>WOGN01009659.1:0-10723 GCA_015342105.1 Leptinotarsa texana | reverse complement strand
GCGTGTAGGTCATATTGACTTATGCATACTGTGGAATTTTCAGGTTGATCCATTGAATTTGAATAGTTTGCCAGAAACGGCTAATTAACGCTCATCATCAAATAAAAGTGATAAATACATTACTCTACGTTAATCAATTTAAGAAAAGATTGTATTCGTATGAACATTATAAATGACTAAATCACATAAAGAATATATTTCAGTGATTTCTGCTGCGTTTCAGTATTTTTTTATTACTTGTCTTTTTGAAAAACAATTTTTATTCATCCAATTTCAATCCTTTACTTGACTAAGTTGTAAACGTTATATAACTTTCGAATTGATCATCTGTTGGACATAAAATCATGAATAATAACTCGGAGTGCAGCAAATTCTACTAAAAGAGATTTTTCCAATTAATACATCCAGATTCTTGTTGAAAATTCAAAATTCACTGACAAATTTCTATATCCGTAAGAGTTCACTTTTTCATCTATTATTAAAGGATAGTTAATTAGGCATCCACTGTGGCGCATTAGGATTAGTCCTTACTGAGCTTCCTATATTATACGAACGCTGAATTTAAACAATATTCTGTCTCAAAGCGAGATTTTGGTACTCTATGCCGATAGTCAAAACTTTCAGCGGCTATATTAAATAAATAGTACACAAAAGGCAAGGGAAAATCATCAAGAATATAAACTAAAAGTAGATTCTTCTATTTTTTTAATGATCTTTGTTTCCCTTCGGCGCAAAAAAAGTTGATTGATTGAAATTTTCTATAAGCAACTTGATTATTGCCTCATTTCGAAGCATCGGAGTACTATCTGAACGTTTCTCGCTATGCTTTTTTCAATCAATTGGGGATTAATTTGTTGTTTGACCTATAACTACATTTTTCTGGCAAGATTATATTTTCTAGAAAGTGCTACATTTTTCATTCTGAACAGAAGGAAATCAGAATTTGTAAATATGAAAAAAAAAACGCTAGGACAATCATCAAAAAGTTTCCTTCGGAATATTGGGTACTTAAAAAGACACTTTGCAAATATTTATTTATTAAAACAGAAATACAAATTTATAAATGATAAATTTTACAAAATCAATCCAACAACATTGAAAATACAGCAAGCTGGTATAAGTATAGTGAATAAATATAAAGCATAAATAAACATGGTTTTTATTTGTTTACATATATACATTCTAGCAATAAGAATAATTTCCTAATCTAGTATCAAGAGATCTACGTAATATCCACATAATTTACATTGAATTTATTGGAGGCAATAAATTCACATTTTCCAGTTCTAAAGCTGTATGCAAACGTTCACAATCACAATTTTCAAAAATTATTTATTGTTTTGCACACTCAATTCCTACCTGCAGAATCAAAAAGCGATGCAATCAAATAAAAAAAGTGATTCCTCAGTAACAAAATATAAAATAGCTGAGAGCATACCGAGTTTGTGATATTATTAATTTTTTCACTCATTATTTGACTGCATTTTTTCATCGCTGTCATTTTTTTCATACAACGGTTCTTAGGATCGTTAATACCTAATGTGCCAAACAGTAAAAATATCACAATACTAAAAGAGCTGACAGATAAATAAAATACAAAAATATATCACCTATACCAAGCAATCAAGCTTTTCGTTAAAGTCCTTCTCTGGCACCTCTTCTCTTGAATATTAAAAAAGGCTGTAAATTACTTTCAAACTGAAGCAGAGAAAAATCAATGGTGTAAAATGTCCAATCTACTTTTTAGAAGTTGTTGTTTCAAGGCCCAGATAGAATTATTTGTTCTTATTTGATATTATTACCTTTTCTAACATATCAACATAAAATAAGTTATTTCGCAAAGAAAGGTTATCAGATCCATTGTTGAAAATAGTTTTTTTCTCTCACTCCCATATTGTATCGAAATTAATTCGTTCAACTTCTTCGTGAAAATAAAACGATCTATGATAACATACCGTATAGACAATGGTTCCTACGAGATGTATATTTCTATCAAAAATAAAAATTGAACGTTTAAAAACGCGATTTATCTGTTTCCTTGAAACAATCGTTATCGCTATTTCCACTGAAATTAATCTCACTTAAATTTTATTATAAAAATAGCCAAACAAAACACAAAAATACTGGAATTGGACTTTTGCTGCTGGAGAGTTCGCCACGTTGAACTTTTTATAACATTCAAAGAACATTTTTTGTCCTTTTGGTCATCATGAAAAGTTTTGGGTTACATAAGATTCACAATTTACATAAAAATAGCTTGAGAAAGTGGGCAAAATAAAAAAGTGCAAAGCATTTAAGACATTTTCAATAACATTTACAAATAATATCAATATTAGCAACCTCGTTTCAATAATCTCAATTTTCCTTGTTCAAAGAGGAATTATTTAATCTAACAAAAAATGCTACCAACACACTGCAAATTGATAAACTGTCTTAGAAAGCAGACTAGAAATATATTGGCACTCCAAGTCACTTCAATATGACTCAGTCTTGCAATTTACATTGGACTTCAATTATAAAATATTCCAGGAATATACCTCTCTACATGTACCCACTAATAATGAAATTAATGTAACTGTTTGACAGATGTAAAGTAACATATTAACAGATACAGCTTGTCGAATCTAGGCAGAGACTTGAGAAGTATTTCTCTCTCACTCACTCTCACTGTCTTCTAACAAACGCAGATCTAGTGGGCGAGGCCAAAACGGATTTCAGAAAGTTTTCTTACATTTGACAAGCTGCACAGATAAATACAGTAATGTCCTGATAAAATAATTATAATATTTTTGAGAATCGACCAGTTAAGGGAAGTGACTCGCACAATCACTAGAACTCCCTCTTCAGTCAAGTGTGTACATTGTCAATTATAATTTATTACTTGAGAAATTAAATTCGAGATCAATAAAATAATAAATAAATAGGTCAAAATTAGAAACCTTACCAAACTTGATCCTTCAAAGTTCAACTCGCAGATAATTGAGCAAAAGTAACAACAATATAGAAAAATAGGGATCACATTATTTATCCCTTGATGCATTCATATAGTGGTTGCAGGTTTTCTTGCAGCAGCAAATATCCACCCAACAAAGTTTCCTGGGGTGACAATAACAATATTACAATTCATATGCGTGTTTGATATTGATTCTCTGTCGATCCAACAAATGGTGTGAGTGTAGGGTTTTTTGCAACAGCAAATGTGTACCCAAAAAAGTTGCCTGGGGTGACAACTACAACATTACAATTCATATGAGTGTTTGATATTGATTTTCTGTCGATCCAACAGATGGCGTCTTTGCAAGGCGAGAAGGCATCGCCCCTATCTACTTATGCTTGTCCTTCAGGGACTGTTGCATTTGTGGTTCAGCCTAACACCACCGATGAGACATTTGGTGGGTCGTGACCTCGCTGTCTGGTGATGAATACTAAAAAGCTTGTGTTTGGACTCTAGTTTATAACTAGTCAGAATCATTATTGACAAATATTTAGATCTTTATGAACGGCAAAATTAAATGAATAAATAAGCCAATGACGAATAGGACATTTACTTTGAGAAAGGAAGATTAGTATTGAAGCAGCAACTTGAGGTCAACAAATCTTGTTTCCACAAAAAGTAACTAATAAAACATTGGGATTCCTAAGAATAATCTGAATTATAATAAAATTGAATTTACACAAGTCTGCAACAAAAAAGCTGCCTGGATGTTTTCAACTGATTTCTATGTATTTAGGTGTTCTGAAAACTGCTTATAAGATATTGACTGATCAAATGAACCAAATGTTCAAAATGTTAACCAAAAACTTATTATCGCCTTTCAAACACATTTTAGGCAAAGAACCTGAACTTATTTTTGCTTATGTAGTCAGTTTTGACAATGTAAGAACATTTGATTCCAAAAAGTTTGCTGGTTTTTGAGATGAGGTCTTTCATTTTAGTGGGTTTCCTTCCTCCCTTCCTTCCTTCCAATAACCCATTTATTTTTTCAGCATCCAATTAACCATGAATGTTAATATTCGGTCATTCAAAAAAATGAGTGTAGCTATTTTTCTTGAGATTCAATTAAAACTCAACTTATGAAAGAAAATATGTTTTATATTCGAGCAACCCTTCAAAAACTGTCCTTACAACCTATAAAGAAATTTATCTCATGAGCAGATTTGAAACTTAAGAAGTATAGGAATAATTTAAATTCTAGGCAACAGAGGTCTTTCCAAAAACTTCGCAAAATATTTGAAAGGATCAACTTTGGTTTCGTACGAACATTATTGTCTGTTTACACCTTTTACAAAAATAGCTGGGGTTTATAAGCACCAATAACTTAACACCTAAAACACTACCATCATACAGTTACATTCGCATTTTTTGCTACACTCACAAATGTGAACATATCAAACGAATTTCATTAGATTTCTAAACTTCTGAGAGCCTTCACTGAATTTCAATAAATTCAATAATGGACAGAGTAGCTCCGCTACATTCTCGTTGATAATTGAAATGGATATATAACATTTACTATGCTAACACAACAACCCATTTAAGGTTTTACTGAACATTGTTCATACATTTCGTTTATAAAAGTATCATTTAGCAATTTGAAATACAATGGACAAATGTAAAAATACAAATTACACTGGATCATCACACATTTAACAACGGTCAGTGAACATCCTACCCATTTTAATAATAGCAAAAAGGCCTCTCCAAAATTCAACAACGATAAGTGATGAAACATCAATTAATAGAGGCTGTGGTAGCGAATTGTGCGTGGTTTGTAATTCAAAAAGCGATTAAACCATAACAAAAGCCTCCTTACCACAAAATAGGAATGGGTATTGATCAATCATTGTCTGAACAATGTCTTCTAAGTAGGGACGCATCTGTTCAAATCTTCCCATATCACTGAACTCGATAGGTAGCAGCGTAGGCCACCAACATATTGCTAAATTTTTACTGTCCATACTGTTCAACTTGGAATTCTCAGTGACTTTCACAAAGTGCTGGAATATGAATTTCAAAACTTGGAAATTTATAGGAGGCAGCTTGTCTAACATACTTCTGAGCGCCAATAAACGACAACTACGATCGTTCTTAACTTCTATATTCCCGCTAGTCGTGACCATAGGCTTCATTCTGGTGCCGGCTATTTCCTCCATTTCAGTCATCACATCAGGATCGAATAGCGGCGGCAACCTTTTGGAAACGAAATCTTTCAAAGCTGTAGCAACAGCATTAACAGGAATGTCCAGTTCGTGAATGTCAACGTTGGAATCTTCTTCAAATTTATTGAAGAGTAAATCGACATGTGCCCTATTGCCAGGAACCCTATAGATCCCTTCAGAGTCCAACCCTTCGCTTTCGATGAACTTCACACATTTCTCCATAAAACTAGGGACATAGTTTTTATCGGATTGAATGTAATCTGCCAATTTCGAAGAAGCCCCGCTTGTCGGTGCCGTTTTCTGTTTGGACTTCAACTGCTTCTTCTTGTCTCTTTCTTCAGCAAGTTTCCTGAGTTTTTCTTCTTTCAACCTACGCTTCTCTAGCTTTGAATCGTCCTTCGCTTTTTGCTTCTCACGTTTCCTCAAGAGTTTCTCCATATCAGATTCCTTCATCTTCGGCAAAACACCAAACATTGGGGAGTTATTGTCTCGCGGAGAAGAAACGTCCAAGCTAGACTCTTCGTCGTGAATCAATCCTTGCGTATGGTATAAATCCAAGGAGTTCAGCTGAATATTGAAATGAGAATTCGGCACATCCGGTATTCTCCTTTTCAAACTTAGAGAGCGCTTTTGCTGGGAAAATCTCAAGCGAATGTCGGCGGCACTCTGGGGTAGGAACGGTTCAGCTTCACTGACTTCGGACGAGTCAGAGTTTGATTCAGTCACTATGTTAGCCTTATCAACATCGGGATCTAAGACGGGGGTGTGTGCAGAGGGTAGTGTAAACGAGCCGAGTTGTGGAACGCGAGGAGGCTGCACTGGAATGGCTGTTCTTTTCTTTCTCTGCCTCTTGTGAGTTCCACTCTTTCTACTGACTTTCGAATAGATCTCGCTGGCTCGCTGCCTTCTTTCCAGACTGCTCCACTCGCTATCGGTGTCCGAGTACGAAGGTTGGCCCTTTTCTCGCCTCTGTCTTACTTTAGTCTTCCCACTGATCGCGTCTTGTACCATGGTGTACATATACTCGGGGCTATGCCCCTGATACATATTGTGCACAAGATCCTTCACTTGCGCATACTCACAACCTAAATCGACGGCTTCGGGAGTAGCAAGCGGAGCGTTCCCGAAATTCGAAGAAGTCATATCGACGCCGCTAACATTCATTCTAGCGATGGCTTCGGTGACAGCTGAATAGTTTTTCATATTCAGTTTTCCAGGCTGCTTCAGAGTTTGCGAAACGCCCTTTGACCTAGATTTCGAGATGGGAGCATGCCGACGACCGGTGGTGAAGGCGTGCTGGTGATAATTATTCCACGCACTGCCAGGAATTGACATTGGGTGATCTCCATAAGTCATATCGTCCAAACTAGTTTGGGAAGTCGAGAGAAGTTGCTTTTTGCCGTGTCTAGGATTTAGAATGTTATCTGGAGGTGCTGGTTCGGGCGGGGTTGCCGGTGGAGGGTAAACATGAAAACCTGAATGCACACTGCGCTTCTTATCGCTACCCTCACTTCCGTACATGTAAATACTGGAAAACTTATCGCTGTGATCGCTCGAACTGAGCCTTTCTTCTGGACCGCTCAGCTCAAAGTTTTCGCTTTCACTTCCATCGTTCAATTTCAGATAATAGCTCTCGTGTCGTGGTGGCGGCATTGGGTGACTATGTCTTTGACTCTTTGACCTTTCTAGAGTACCTTCGCCACTATCCAAGCCCGAAGGCTCTTCCATGTTGAAGGCTTGCTCTATTTCCGGTTTCTTTTCCCAAACCTCTTTGAAGAACGGAGTGAAGAAAGCTGTTTTGTGTTGCATAGACGATACCGACGTCATGAAATGTGCGTGCAATCGATCCGCAGTTGAATTACCTTCAGTAATCAACATTTGACTCAGATCATCATTGAAGAATGCTGTGGCTCCGCCATCATCCGTCACAGCCAGGATCTGTATTGGAAGGTTAGGAATGTTCATCGAAAACGCATTCAAAGTTGCTAAAGAAGCTTTTCTCTTGGTCGAATAAACCAAAATGAAGCCGTGGACAAGTTCATCTCGGAACGCATTAGCGCCGTGAAAAGATGAAATAATCACCTCCACTTTCCTTTTAGAGTCGCCCAGAAAAGTTTCCAGAATGATACTGTGAGCAGACGACAGGAAACAGAACTGGTGCGATAGAAGGGGCCCCAAAACACTCTCAACCGAGTAAGGATCCCCACAAAACATGCACATGATTATCCGAATATCAGGCTCAATACATTCTATTACAGACTGATTTATATTTAGAAAACCGGCACGGTGATGTATACTTTGTACCAGTTGATGAAGGGCGTCAGAAACTAGTTGTTGATCCGCCACTTGATCTAGGCAAATGTCCATGAAAGGGCACTGCAAACTGTCAGCCAAGTTTTGCCCATCTTCTCTCAATCTCAAAATTTCTTTTTCGTCAATGGAAGAGTCCTGTAGAAACATCAAAACAATAGGCAAACCTTGGAACGGTAATTTGTCTTCTTGTTCCAAGTTAGATAATAGTTTTTTCTCCAAACTTTCTCTTATATATTCAAAGGATTCGGCGTTGGAGTATACGCAAAAACTACCGTGGGGAATAAAATCAGACGTTCTGAACGAATTGTGAGGTAAACTAACATCTCCGCTGATGATCCTGTAGTCCAAATTATAAAATTGGCAGTCGATTTCATATTCGTCGTCGTCGCACTGCGTTCTTATCTTGGCAGCAAAATTCTCAGCCAAGTTATTGAAACCAAGGATTAGCAAGTTCAGTTGATTGTTGTCCGAACTTATCAGCCACTGATTACTATGATTCCACGAAGTGGGTCGGTGTGCTTTGGTGGCCAAAATGCGTTCAATCAACGCATCTTGACAGTTAGGAAATGCCGGACAGTGTTCTCTGATCGGGTAATGTATGAAACCCAAATGCTGGAAGAGAGTAAGTTTCCGATCCTGATCAAGCCTATCCAGAATCTTGTATCTGAAATCATCTTGAAGAACATCAGTGATCTCTTTAATGTCGTCTTGGGTAATTGTCCCCGTCGGTGCTATACTCTTGAAATGATAGAACAGGTCGGCATGCTCCAGAAGTAGTTCTTGGAAATTATGTTTGGCATTTTCAATCAATTCCCTTTGATGCGCATCATATATCTGTTGGCAGTCATGCTCGGAAAGGGCCTCGAAACATTCCCTTCCCATGAATAAAACTCTGACTTCTGATAAATGTTTACCGGGAGTCACGTAGCCTGTATCTTCAAGTAACTGTTTGAACTGCTTCTTATACTCCAATCTCTTCTGTTCTTGTTGGAGTAAATTGATATGGTTTTTAAAAACTGTTTCTGCCTCGCTAGTGTCCAATACATCAAAAGGTATGCGAGTTTCTTCGTTATCTTCCCCTAAACACTCGGACCACGGCAAATCTTCGGGCCTTTCGAAGAAATACTGCGAGAAGTTAGGGTGGGTTTTGAGATACTGCTGGATCGATGGCCAATCCATATCAGTGAAAGTATTGAAGCCCGGAATAAATTCATGCAGTACATCTGGTAGCATCTCCATGTAATGTGCTATCTGTTTGGCCATCTGTTCGTCTTTGAGTTTTTTAATGTGTCTCCGGAACAACCTTTGCGTACCGTCTAATCCAAATAGTTGCACAAAGTGGCTCCATTCTTTATGCGAGTTCAGTTTTTTAACCGTCTGAGACCATAATGCATGGTAATCAGTCACATGGACTCTGATTAACCTCATGAAAGCCTCACTTGCTGCATCCATGATTTCCTTTCTTGTCATGGCTGCTTCCATGTAGGAAGGGATTTTTGACCTCACTTTAGTTTTGTCAATCATCTGGGCGAGTAACATGAAACAGATGTCGATATTGACACTATCATGAGCAGAAGACTCTACCAGCGGAATGCTATTTTTATACTCATTCCTTGATATCAGTTTGTGAGCTTCACGAACGTAAATGTCATTGGCATCGTCGTTTTTGGTCGTAACAAACACAATAGGTTTTTTAGATTTAATGAGATTGTTCAGTATGGCTGCTACAAATTCTACTTGTTTTTCTATACTCCTACTTGGCACAATACTAACATCAAAAACGCATATGAAGCCTTCAATACTCAACTTCCCGTCAGGCAAAACTCTCTGTTCGTACTCTTTTTCGATACCTAATTGGTTCTTACAAATGTACATCAATTTTTCGGCAGAGGTTATCTTGGTTGAAGCACAGCGTTTCACGTACGGCTCCATTTTTCCTCCTTTGAAAGGTTGAAAAGAGGCATCGTCGATGAACTCAGTTTGCTCAATAACGCTAAACTGATAATCGACTCCTTCCTCAGAAGTCTTGATAATTTCCCCCCAATATAAAAAATGATCATTATTGACTACACGACCGCTGAAATCAGTCTGACTCAACACCGATATGTGATCAACATTATAATCTTCAGCGTGGGGTCTCATAAAGCGGTTACAGAAGCAAGATTTACCGACACCAGCATGTCCTTTGTCTTTCTCTACGCCTGACAAACCAACAACAGAAACATTGATGCTTCTTATTGTGTCTCCTTTACGCGCCATTTTGTGATGGTGAAAGTAAACGGCTGTAACAAAGAAAATTTATTCACTTATTCAGTTAAATGTATTGCCACTTTTCATAGAAAATCACAAGAGAGAAAGAAACCTTTTTGACCAACGAACAGCTTATTCTTGTTGGGGAAATTGTTTTCAATTCAATTTATGGTCTCAAGAAACAGTAAATGCTTACGATTAGGGACTATAACTAACTACAAAGTATAATAAAATAACAGAAATAAGACGTTTTGACAAAAAATAAAAATGAAATGCAGTCAAATATTAAATTGGTTTCTCAAAGTACGAGTTGAAAACGAATTCAAGTATAAGAGGGAAAAATGCAAACTATGAAATCCGATCCTGCTCCACTACAAGGTCTGCACGTTTCGAAAATTAAACGAATTGAGCCTCGAAGTTCTGTTTCAGCCACCATACTCCCCATACCTCGCGCCAACGACTACATCTTTTCAAGCACTTCGATAACTTTCTCACCAATCTCCGCCAAAAAGGACCAGGCAAAAACGGCCTTCATCGAATTCATCAAATCCCGAGAAAACAATTTTTAAGCTCATGAAAATAATCAAAGTGCCAGACTTTCGCTTTTCTCAAGTCGAGTGGGCTGTAGTCGGAAACTGAGGGGTTCATCATGACCTGCCAGGTCACCTTGGTCTACCGCAGTCGCGTGATGGGTATAAAGGTTCCTGTCAGAAGGTGCAGGGCCTGCCGCGAGGCGTCCAAGGCCGTAATACATTTGCTGTCAGCATGTCCAGCATACGCGGTCTCGGCCTATATCCATCAACATAACGCGGCTTTAACTCCTCCTATGGCACTCTTATGGTATTGAGGAGACACCGGTGCCGCTCTACGCTCTGGGGGATATTGAGTCCGTTGTGGGGAACGAGAAGTGCCGAGTTTATTGGAACTATTCGTTCCCCACCCTCAGGCTCATACAATATAATAAGCCTGATGTAGTCCTTCTCGACCACCAGAGCAGGAC
>WOGN01009657.1:0-10724 GCA_015342105.1 Leptinotarsa texana | reverse complement strand
GAGCTTTTCAATGAGCCCATACACGACATAGGTTTGCATTTGAAAAAAAAAGTTGGGGAGGGTTGCAGCTAGAAAGTTAAAAAAAATTTTTCATTTTATTGCCAAAAAATGAGTAAAATGTGAAATCAACTGACGAGTTTCAGCATTTTTTCCTAAAATACTGGTTGAAAAGATATTAATTTTATTTCGGACTTTTGTGCACCACTGTATAATACTAGTACTATGTTGCTGTATCGCTGCTGTTCAAATGTTTTGACAGAATCAGAATTAACGAACTTAGGTGTGCGCAGCGTTATAGAATAGTACTTTCAAAAAATTGTTTTACAGCGCCATCTAGTGGCGTGTTACAGAAATATTGATACCCTGTAAACCTTCTTTATGAAAAATTAATTGTTGTTGAGTTTCATCACGATCGGTTGAGTGATGTAGAAGTTTATCACTTACCAGCCAACCAACCAACCAACATCCATATTTATACAGTAGGTCAAAGTCCGAACTAATGAAATTCATCATCAAAGTTTGTCAATCACCTTCAAACAAACATCAAATGAATATTGAATCTTGATTTATGTGATGGAATTGGTTGATACTTGGTGAAGATTCATGATATATTCAAGTATCACAGTTCACAAAACCCCTCTTTTTTTGAAAAGGAAAGATGTGAACTTAGCTTAACGGAATAGTAATAATTCAAGCTATTTTATTGAAGGCAATGAAGACAAAACTCCAGTGTCATAAAGATCAGGAGTATACGAGTTGACTTGTGGTTTTCACCCAAAACTTGTGGCAAACGGGGTGAACCTCTTCCCAAAGAATGAAAGAACATGTGAGTAGTTTCTTTAATGTAAACACCAGCTTCACATTTGCGAACCTTTTGATGAAGAGGCATAAGTTCAACGACGACTATGATGTATCACATTTGAAAGAGAATGGTTTGGAATGCTTAGAAATTATTAGATTGAGGTATTCGGAACATTCACTAGATGACCAAATAGAATTGATTCATTCCCTTTTTCCGAGTCTGTCTTCTAATATGCAAAGTGGTAATTAGTTTATTACATGTCCATTCCATGAGCTGATGATTTTTTTATGTCCATCGAATTATTGATTGGGTTTCACCTAAACTCAGTTGAAATTATCAGTCACTGAGTAGATGAAAGGTCATATAATTCAAACTGTTATGTAAAACACTAATCAGGTAGAATTTATTCAGTATGAAAAATTTCGACAGAGCTATTTTATATCGAAACACGTGTTGCGGTTGTGTAAACTATTCAGTGAAAATTCTCATAACGACAGTTATGGGCGTGTCATGATGGGGATTTCTATTTCAAATTCATCTTTTGACCAAACTGTTTGGGGATTCATGTGAAAAAATAGTACAAAATCTAAGCAATACTTTATTTCCACACAGAACCACTTAAGTATGTTAACAACAGTTTCATAACAAAAACAAGCATTAGTAAAAAAAACGAATATATTTACATCTTAAAGTCAGTCGTATTAATAGAAAAAAAGTGAATGTAGTACCTACGTCACATTTGAGGAAAACTGCAAAAAAGTTTATCAAGAAACGCAACCTCATCTGCTTTTATTTTTTAACAATTTCAATAATGTTTGGAATCGAGTAGCAAGTCATACCATGTTGAAAATATAATGGAATGAAGTAAATTATTATTAAATTCATTACTGTTTTCACAAAAATCACGTCCTATTCATTTAAAATTTGTTAACTTCATTCAAAACAAATGAAATATCAAATATGAAATGAGAGAAAAAATCATACATCAAAGCACTTTTTCGAAGAAAATCTATACCTGAAGAATACCGATACCTGAAGAAAATCTATGAAAACATGTTCATGAAACACTTTTTTGAGAGATTTTCACTTGAAGTTTACAAAACCCCAACACGTGTTCTACTGAACAATAGGTCTTCCAGGTATGTTCACACTTACTAAATTCTATCAAGCTAGTGCTCTTTGTGAATTGATAATGTTTCAAGTAAATATAAGATAAAGAAAATAACTTCTTTCGTCTAATCTCTACTAAGTTTTCTTTATATTCAGTATGACTTTCAGCTAAATAAATAGGTCATCAATCAAACAATAGAAAAGAAATTTCATAAAAAAATTCATTTGAGTGAAAGTAAGTAATGAAACACATTATATTCTTGATTTTACTCATGTTTCTCTACGAAAAATATTGTTTGTAAATTTGTAATTCATGTTCTCATTGAAAGCACTACTCCTATGGTATGTTTTTTCTTTGGAAAAGGTTCTCACCGTTTGGTCAATATGAAGTTTTGAATAAAAACACAAGTCAACTTATAAAATCCTGATCTATCCGACACTGAAGTTTCGTAAATTTGACTCGCAAAATGATCATTTAAGTAAACAATAAAGATAAAATGCTTTTTAATGAAAGACTTGGACGTGTTTCAGGTAACAAATAATAATTTGACCAAATTTATCAGAAACAATAAAGAGAAAACTTCAGTATCAGATATAAGTTGAGTGCATGAATGGTTCTTGTCAAAATATTATATTGGCCAAACGAAGAAAAGCTGCTCTCAGAGAATAACATAGCATGAGAGTGGTTTCTTGACCATGAATACTAATTCCACATCAACATCATCTTCTGATAGAGGAGCATAAGTTTAATTACGACTGTGACGTACTACATTTGTAAGAAAAAAAACTCAACCTTTTAAAATGCTTAGAAATAATTAGATTTCGAATTCGAAACATTTACTGAATGACGAAATAAATCGGGTTTATTATGTTGAGATTGCTAATGATTTAATGAGATTATTTGAAAAATGTCTTTCCAGATGTTTAAATTTGTTATTCGTGTAAACATGCACTCGATTAAAATCATCATTCATTCAGTAGGTGGAAAAAGTCATGAACTACAAATTATTCATTTATATGAAAAGTTTAGTTAGTTGAAGGTAGTAGAGGGAAACACGTGTTGCGGTTTTGTAATCTGCTTAGGGAAAATGTCACAATAAAAAGTTACTTGAATATGATATCAGCTGAAAATGTGGTTAATCATTTTTTGTGAATATTGTGAACTGGTGATTATTCACAGAAAGAATCTACATCTCATTTGGTGCTGAGTTAATGACAGCTATCAACAGGTAACTAGTAATTGTGAAGAAACATATGTATACACATTTATTATAGATAAATTGTTACTATAATTGAAGTTGTCGTGAATAAGACCAATAATGATGAACTTAAAACACTGCTGTTGGGTATTGCATTATGAATGATGCAAGACATGAGATCTATAGGCCTTTTCATCATAAGACGAGCGCAAGCGTAGCTGTCATATTGAAATGGCGGTAATTCAAAACATTCATACTATTTTAATCAACAATAGCCGGGCAAGGAATATTATCTCTACAAACAAATAAATTATTGGAAAAAACCATTGATGGTGCTTCACTCGATAATAATTCTTATAGGGCTCATAATTGTGAACAATTAAAAAGTGGTTAAAACGTCATGGGTGTCCGCAAAAAGGAAAAAAAGTGAGCTGATTGAGAGAGATTTGTATTTACAGTTTCATTCTTATTATAAATGTCAAATAATTTGATGTAATTGAAAATATATTTTAGTTGACAAGAGTATTATTTATGGAACTAATAAATAAATCAAGTCATTAATATTTTAAGGCTGTACATATGACATTATTAATTAAAAAATATGTAAATACTGAATTGAATATGTTTAGTAACTTTTATCAAAGGAAAATATTCAATACAACATAATATATATGAAATTTACAGTCAAAAATGCAATAAGGAATAATTTACGTATGTTGATTTTCCTGATAGTTTAAAGGATCAGGGTTTTGTTCAGTTGGACCACTTTCTCCAATGAAATGTAGTGAGCAAATATAAATATTCTTGGTAACATCTTCAATAGATTTGAAGCCTCTGTCACTCCTGCCACATTTTTTCACCATAATTCACATTTCGCACATGCTTCAATATGTAATTTGCTGATGATTTGATTATTTGTTTTGCGATATTCAAGACAAGGCTTTGGAAAATTTATAAAATAGTATATGTTGGTTTTGAATGATTTGTATCGTGTATCACTTTTACATACTCCATAACAACACCGTTTTGTTGTTCCTTTAAGTACAGATAACATAACTATAATGGAGTATAAAAATGTTTTTCTGATTATTTTGACTTACTACTTTATTTTTTGTCACTTTTTTATAATTAATAGACTTCAATTTATATTATAATTTTTAAAACATGAGTTGCGGGCTCATTAACATGGTTGTTTATAAAAAACAGTACGAAAAAGATGGCTGATACTGACTCATGCGCATATAAAACATTTGTGATGAAAAATCCTAATATATCAAGTATTTTTTAACATTTTTCAAATTAATAAATTGGCGCATCCTGCCGCCCCCTTTCGTATGCTACCTGAAGCTGTGGCCCCTACCGCCCCCTTATTCTACGCCACTGGCAATATACATATAATATAGAAAATCCCTGTTGTCAAAGAATAAAAAGCTCATAGAAGCTCTGTGGTGGCATTTTTGCGTCGCTTAAAATTATCAGTACTTATGATAACCACCAGAGGGCAATGGCAGTACGATGTCATTATATAATGTGAGTATCAACATAATTGGGTAGCTAACGGTCGCTAACAACTATTTGTCCAGATCATATCGAAGTCGGAATGTACGTCAAAATTAAATTAAATTAAAATGCCGACTGGTTTGTCAGCGACTACTACCCAGTCTGTTGAGAATCACATTAAATACGGACATCGTACTGCCATCGCCCTCTGGTGGTCAGGGAAGTACTAAACATTTTAGGTGACATGAAAATGCCACTTCTAAGCTTCTATGAGCTTTGTATTCTTCAGTCTAAGTGACGCAGTATGACAATGTCAAGTTGGCACTTCAACGTTCAATCGCGCATGTTTGGGATAAGTTGATAGTAGATGAAATATTTTTTTAAAATATGGTCTATAAATTAATGATTTGAACAAATTACGCGCTACAGATTACGCACTTGCTCCATCTATCAACTTGTGTACAGAGTTGAGCCAATCTCAATTTTCGTGGCGAGAACTTGTGACGAAACAAAAGCGAATCTGTTCAAAAACTAGGGTTTCTATACATCTTTCTTATTTTTATTATCATACATATCAATTTTCTTATCTTATGATCGTTTTGATTCTTTGAGGTTTCGCAGCTTTTTCATGATTATTTTTTTATCATCTATTCAAGTTATGGGTGGAAAAACGAAGTGCAATTTCTAGATCAATTTGTTTCACTCGAGTATTGTGACATCTATTGGATAGTAGCTGAAGTTACGCAACACAGAAGAAAACTTTAGAGATTTTCTTACACTACATTTGAAGTTTGGCTATTACACACTAGATGACATACCGTGAGTTATTGAGAGGCATAAGTTTTAATTTGTTTTTTGCAATGATTTAAAACCGTTTTGTATGTTGTCAATTGGCAAGTAATCGTTGCGAAACTCTTCGAAACTTATAGGATTTAATTTTGCCACTGTCGGATGTGAATGAAACACTACGTTCTGAATAACGCCAATTAGGGAAATAATATATCCATAATTTCTGATATTTTGCATTTTAATCTAATTTAAATAGTTGGTTATGTAAATCAGGACACTGTACGAATGATTTATCACCCTATTCGATTGTGGGAAAGTGACTGAACATATCGAAAGTCAAAATATTTTTATTCAACAACCATATCATAAAATAAACGATTTATGGCTGAACAATTTTATGCCTTGAAAGTGAATGTTATCTAGCCATAAAGAATTTGATTGAGTTTTATGTTTCAACGGCAGTTTTTTTTAACAAATACAATAAGTGTAAGTGTAGGAATAAGAGTTTTATAGCATTCGATAGGCCATTTCAGATAACGCTTATAGCTTCAGAAGTAGCAGACTAGTTGACAATATTTCAGTTGGAGAGGTTTGAGAGAAATAACCAACATATTTCAATTGAATGGAATTGAATTGGTATGTATGTCGGAAAAAATATGCATACGTTTTACCTCTAGAAAAAAATACTCACCCAAAATAAAGTCTATTTATTTTCCGGCAACTTTTTAAATTTTCATTTTGTTTACTGAGGAATCACTGAACCACCGTATAGAAGTGTTCTTCTTCTAGAAGAAGTGAACTTCTTCTAGAAGTGAACTTCTATACGGTGATATGGATTTAATAGAAGACATCAGCGGAATAACTTTCAAAACATTTGAAAAATTAAACAAAAAATCAAAGATCAAATAAACTGAGGATTTTCGATTTGTTAGGTTATTACAGTTGGTAGGGTCCGCGCAGACAATTGAGGTTATGAGGTTACACCGTTATTTACAATTCCACGAGCAGGGAAATTGAATCTTGCACAACGAAAGAGTCCATTGCAGATGAAGAAGAAATCGCACGAGTGGAGCGCCGCGTTCAGTATTGCCAAGTATGCTGTTTTTGCAATAGATCTCCTGGTTTGCCTCTCCAGCTCATTCTACCGTTTGAGAGTTGAAATATATTAGTGACTAAGTCTAATTTCTATGATAATTATTAAATTACTGTGAATAGTGAAAACTATATCATGAATGCTCTATAAATACAGGTTTTTGTATCAACCAACTGGTTTTTTGACACAAAATCTATTGCTACGCATGAAAATAAACTGACAACACTGCCCATTTTGGTATGCCTATATTGACTTGCAAACATAATATTGAAAAGTCCATTTGACTCAACACGATATTTATTGATTCTAAGGCGGTACGAAGCTAGTTAATATATACTCGAGATAAGTCGAACTTAAATAAGAACTTGAATATAACTGAATATGGTAATCTCATTGAATTTTCAACACTTCACCTTAAAACGTGAGAATTATAGGAGCGATAACTCGAACGAAACTGAACAAAACTATCAATAAATAAAGTTGGTTATGAATTGCCTCGTCTCGGAGGCTTTAGCTTTCAACACAAAAACACACTATAGCACCAATATGAGTGTTTATCTTTAAGATTGTCTTAATTGATTGCTGAAATATTGCTAATGCAGTCTGCATGGTTTCACGACAACTCTCCATTTTCATCAGATTGCACGCTTCTACAAAGAGTTTGTGTCGAAAGCTACTATTGAATATTACATGAATAAGTTTTTAATATTTTTACAACTTGCATTGTATCAATCTACAAGGTATAGTTTAAGTAAACGATATAGTACAACCTACCATCTGTATATAATAAAAAGATATATAATAAATGTTTCGTTTATATAGGTGAGTGGGAAAGTAAGAATTCAAATAACAGAGTGATAATTGAAAATACTTCTGCATACTATATATATATTGGATGATGCAACTAATTTTTCTTTTATTTTCAGGATTTGACGGGCAGACCATTGAATTTTTGCACTCTGTGGTTGTTGTTCTTGTTCTTGTTCATATTCGAAATATACCTGTAAACAATAATAATAACAATAATAAAAACACATGATGAAAGAGAAGAATGGTTGATGATGGACTGTATATATCACAAAACAATGGAATAAGAATAGATCAAATAAGAAAAGAAATTAACGAAATAAATCAAAAACTATTTTCAAACATTGAGGAAGAAAACAACTCAAAACTTTACTACCTGGACATAACCATCGGATACAACCACAACAAAACACAATTTCAAATTGTGGAACGGAAAATCATATACCAAATAGCGAACGAAAACGGATACACCCAAAAGACAATAGATAAATTAGAAAACGGAATCAAACAAAATACAGAACAAGGATCAAGTCAACCCAACAGACAAAACAACATAACGATGGACAGCATTTACGTACGTAGGACACCAATCCAAAAACCAACAAACATCTTCAAGCCATTGAACATCAACATCACATACAAGCCAAACACGAAAATAACACAAAAAATAAACAGCTATGAAAAAGAAGAAGACAATAACCAAAACGGGATATACAGTATACAATGCTCGGACTGCAACAAATTCTATATCGGCCAAATCAAGAAAAAAACTGATCCAAAGGTACGATGAGCACAAAAAGGCATACATAAACCCAATAGTATATAAATGAAACTTCGCATCACACGCCATACAAAACAAACATAATTTCCCCACACTGGAGAGCATAAAACTCATACAACAAGTCAATAATGGACACCGCATGGACATTTGTAACACATTTTTTTAATCGGAAGCACGATTGAAGAGATATGAAGATATGAAGAGCTTTCATTAACACTGGAATGGACTATTTTGGCCCAATTATGGTGAAGATTGGTAGGAGATGCGAAAAAAGATGGGGTGTGCTATTTACATGCTTGGCAATTAGAGCTTTGATCTAGAAATTGCACATAGTCTGAGTAGCAATTTCACGATTCAGGCAATACTAAGAATTTCGGCTAGAAGAGGACAACCTCAGGTTATATTCTGCGACAATGGAACAAATCTGAGAGGTGCTGCACACGAAATTCGCCAGCTATGGAAGAAATAGATCGAACAGCCATCATTGATTCTTTGTCGTCAAGGTATTAGCTTCCAATGCATTCCACCGTCTGCTCCTCACATGGGAGGAATATGGGAGAGGTTAATAGGTTCATTGAAAAGTGTCATCGGCAAAGTACTCTAAGACTCATCTGTGAAAGAAAAAACTTCACAAAGCTTTTTTGCGGAAGTGGAGGAAATCGTTAATTCCCGTTCATTGACAAAACTTTCGATGGAATCATGTGATGCGGAAGCACTCACTCCGAATTATTTTTTGATTGGCTTTTCCAACGGAGAAGGTGATATGGTAGCAATCAATCCAGATGCGGATACTCTGGGAAGAGAATGGAAAATTTCTCTAATGATAATAAATTCCTTTTGAACTTGCTGGACAAGAGAATATCTGCCAACCTTGTCGAAGCGAAGTAAATGGACTGATGACTGCAAAACCATAGCACTCAATGACATCGTCATCCTGGTCAACGATCAAGCGCCACCTTATAAGTGGACATTAGGTAAAATAATTGCTGTTCATCCAGGAGTTGATGGCAGAATTCGAGTGTTCGACGTAAAAATCTCAACTTCGGAATAAAGGCGCCCAGTTACGAAAATGTACAGATTAGAGCTTCAGGAAAAGTAATTCTTCCAGCGGGGGCAGAACGTTATATTGATTTGTTCATATTTTCATTAGTTTGCCTTTGAATTGTTTATAATATGACCCTGTAGAAAACAAAAATAAAATGTTTAGGATAGTTACTGATAAATTTGTCAAAAAAAAAGTCAATAATAGTTTATCCCGACTTAAAGTAGGATTTATTGGACAATTTCGAGTTTGATAATTATCAAAGAAACAACAACCACATAACATTATTATTGTCAATGAAAAAACAGTTTTCCCCAGACCTGCTTTGATGTTGGTTTAGCTCTGCCTTGTGATGCTCCCAACGAAATTAACATGACAACGACCAACATTTTCTATGTTTTCCAATTCATGCTTCCATTATTTTTCCTTACGCTGTTTTTAGTTGATCACGATTGATCTTTTAATAATAACGGCAATTCTACTGCATGGTAAATAAATGATAAAGGTTATCAATCGAACAAGTTCTACTGTATGAGCTATGGAAATTTCCAAGACAAATTTCTATTTCGTATCTCACCTATTTCATTGACAAAGAAAATCAGGTCCCATTTTTCACAAATATTTTCAGTCGAACTCTCGCTTGCATGGAAATCTTCTAGGTTGTCTGGTGATCTGAACTTTCCTAGTGGACTATTTGGCCGTTGGTCCTGAAAGTTGAAACAATAATATAGCAGGAATATATTGGAATCCTTGGATAACTTTGGGATGAAGAACCAATCGGAAGGGAGCCAACTGTAAAATATAATACCTGTGATGCACTGTTTTGAACCTTTGGTGTAGTAATGAATATTACTGGAGTTTTTCCCAACACCAAATCGTTATTTTTAATCTTCCTCTTGAAGATGATCACTTGGTGATCGAAACACGTGTCGAGGTGTTGAAAATAACTATTTGGTGTTGGGAAAAAACTCGAGTAATATAAAATATAAGATGAGATAAAATTCTGCTCTAAGAGTGTAAGACTGAGCTCCTCTTCCAGGTTCATGGAAGGAAACATGGTTTTACTTCTCAAAAGGCTATGAGAGAAAATTATGGGTACACCAAGTATTATTTCCGTAAATGAACTCACGACGAAAAAAGATAAAATAATGAGCTCGAGTGAAACTGAAATACCTAAACGTGCTACAAAAACTCGCAGTTGGAGTTTCAAAACGCGAAGGGTGGAGAATGAGCAGTTATCTTGAGAACATTTTCGGCAGAAACTAGTGATTGACAGACAAGTTCAAAACCGAAATTTACTGTGGGAGGAGACATCTTCATTTCAGTTGCACCACTTTCTCAGTATACATAAGCTTCCAGGCTGAAGTGTATGCAGACAGCCAGGCTGCATTTGGGAAACTGACGAGCTCAAAAGTGACAATGAGACTCATCTAGGAATTACAATAGTTCGGACTTATTTGTATCTGGTTCGAAATGGAGAATTTTGGTGTTAGTATAATTGACTGAATGATCATTATCTAGAACGTGTTGTGTGAGAGCACAAGAATTTCGTTTTAAATTTTTACAATTACTTTTATGAAGAGCTATGCGGGTTTTCAAAT
>WOGN01009656.1:0-10725 GCA_015342105.1 Leptinotarsa texana | reverse complement strand
TAGTTGTGTAGTAAGTGAATAAAAGTTGTCTAAGTATTATTAGTGTTGTTGTTTTAAAAACGAACCCTGAGTAAATAATCGTAACAATATCAATACCAACAATATTGTTGAATTTCTTAAAGAATGTAACCTTTTATTTAATCTGTAATGTAAACAACTGTATGTTTTAGATATATTTTATATGTTTTCCGCTAATAGCTACGGCTGATGCGTTTTTTTTCTAAATAAAAAAATGATGAGGTCGTGACAACACATTTTTCTATTCAGATCTGTAATTACCAGATATTTCTGGTGGTAACTTTTATTATATTACCTCTATAGAAGTAAATAGTTCAAATGGGAGTTGCAGAGAAATTTAGTCTTTTCCCTTGTAGCGATTTTTCATAAGAATTTCAGATGACAACTTTATTACAGTTTTCTCAATTACTGTTGTTTTCAATTTCCCTGTCACGTAATTCATCAGTGAAGGCATGCCAAGAATTTCACCAATTATAATTTCTATGTCCATCCTCGATAAAAGCTGACAAAACTAAATAATTGTAAATTATCGACGTTCTTATCAACAATCATATACTACTGAAGGTTCAAAGCATCGCTCCAATGTAAACAGAGAAACAATGTCTTTTCTCCGCTTCGGTTGTATGGCCGCTATTATCCTTCATTACGGCTCCAAAATAAACTAAAGTAAAGACGAGATTTCTTATTTCAAAAATATTGATTGCTCTCTAAAAGATTAACGAACAAACAGATTCTACACACTAGAATGCGGAATGTTTTGTACGGTTCTATTTCTACCACAGTGCCTTTATTAACCCACATTCAATTTGTCCGAATACATTTCGTTTAGGCCGCATGCAATTTTATTGCGGAAATATTGATACGAATGCGGATTCATTTGTTTCTCTAAGAATTAAACTGTCGACGCAGTGAAAGTAAACTGATTCCCACGGATATTTATTTTCTCTAGCAGCAATCTATCGATGCCGTCCACAAGTGGATCGCAAGAATAATAATCAGAGTATCTGCTGGGATGTTATTTGTGGAATTTAGGTTGGATCGAACCAGGTCTTCGAACCAGGAAAGGACATCACGCATATGGAGCACATGAATTAATCACACAATTTTTGACAACAATGATGATACTAGGCTTTTGATATACGAGGTCTGTTCAAAAATTTTCCTCAAAAAATATTTATTTATTCATCAATTTCTATTTTGTCCCCTTCAAGATAGTCCCCCAGATATCATCCAATCCTCGAAGCAGTTCTGATATACACTTTTTGTATGCCCTTGAGCTGTCTCAGCGATTCGGTTTTATCTCCTCAATCGTCATAAAACGCCGTCTTCTCATGGGTCTCTTTAATCTGGGGAACAGGAAAAAAAGTCGCAGGTTGCCAAATCTGATGAATACGGTGGCTGAGGCAATGAATTGTTTTTCTACAATACCGGACTTTTTCTTTGTATTGCTTCTCGCAAGCGGCTCATATCTTTAAGATAATACTGCTTATTGACCGTACGACCATGTGGCAAGAACTTCTGATGCACTACGATTCAGTAATCGACATATTGACATATGATCGAACTTTTCGTGCTTTTCTTTGGTCTTGCTCTCCTGGGCTCTTTCATTGGAAAAATTACAAATTTCTTCACTTTCAGGGCGAGCATCGTCATTCACCACATCTTCTCGAGCTTCTGTGGAAAGCTTGTACCACTCTGACTCGGGGTACTATCACCGTTTGCCACTGTCAACAGCTGAAACGAAACTGTGAACACATGTTCTAGATGAGTGTACCAACATAAAAAAATAAAAAAAATCGGTAATCGAATATACGTAGTCCGCGAGATTTGAACATTACCCTTATTTTTTGAGCCAAATAATTGGAAGTAAGGAATGCATAAGCAACATTCTTCATTCAGGCTTGTTCTTGTCGTGAATCTATGATTTGTGTGAATGTTATGTGTTGTCGAAAAGCACTGTTTTCATTACTTCCATTAATTATTAGGAGTACGAAACATGAATATCTAACCAAGAAAAGCACTTAATAAAATAACTGTCTACAGGTGGCTCTTAAATTGAGATAAATATGGGAATCCTCAGAATATTTTTAAATATTTATATATTATTTTTTATATAGCTCTGCTAACTTGTGCAACTACCATAGTGAAATTCTCAATAAAACTCCAATGCTGAAATATATATGTTACCAATATTTTTCGAATAAATATCGTAACTCATTTTGAATAAACAATCCCAACAACGTATTTCTCTGAAAATTATTGCATTTTTCCTATCATACCTTGTGTTATATGAATATTTGTACCATATTCTTTTAACAATCTTTTCAAAAGATTGTGAAGGAAAAAACAGAATTGATTTGCAGTGTATCTATCTCCGTTAGGAAATCCTATATTAGGAAAGAAGAATTTGAATTTTTTTCCAGTTTGCAATGTAATCCTATACTCATGTACGTATCACTTTTTCCAGATTGGTGGTTACGCTAACTCGATATAAAGTTACCACAACCGTCTTGATGAAACACATTATAATTCTGACCTTTCGAAGATTGATCAATACCTCCTTTGTTCACAATCTTTCAAGAAAATTGATGAACGAATCATATATTTAGATCGCGGCGAGTTACGATAGTTTGTAGACAAATATCGATACCAAAAGTTTCCACATTTAATTTTATCAATATTTTTATCGGAGTGGTTGTGTTAATTCTTTATCAAGTTTGCAAAACCACTGTCGTTTTTATTAACACGCTTATATTTGCTACACTTGTACTCGTATGTTTGCTTGTTTGTAACCGAATTTTTTGGACTCAATTTTGATTAACTTTAAACGGACAGATATATTTTAAACTTTGTACTCTCATCAAGAATCGGTGACAAAACAATAATTTCATAAGTTTATCTCATTCCTGATCAGGATCGCCAGGATTGAATAATTTCCTCATATAGTCTCTATGTCAGAGCAAGTGAGCCAACCACACTGTCTGTGCATGCGTTTTTATTTTACATTAAAATAAATTAAACTAACAAGCCAAACTAAAAAAACACGCTTTGATAGCGATATAAAATAAAAAATAAAAAATAATTTGAAACTATTTTAAGATTGGGTTCAACATCGATAATATGTCCTATGGTTGATGTAACTAATGACTTTTAATAAGTCTGAAATCAGAATAAGTATATTTACAAAAAAAAAATTAACAATGGATATTCAGTACCTCACGCTTTTTTACAACAAAATACATTTTTTTGTTAATAGATTTATTCTGATTTCAGACTTATTAAAAGTCATCAGTTACATTAAGCTGTAGAACTTATTAACGATGTGGAACACAATCTTAAAATAGTTTGGAATATTTTTTTATTTTTCAGATTGTGTTGCTAAGGAAGCGTGTTTTTTAGTTTTTAAAGTATTATTTATTCATAAACGATTGTGTTGAAAAATACAAGTTTTCGATTGCAGTAAAAAATAATTTATGGAAAAATTAAATTAGTTCGCTAAGGAAATTTCATAATTGTCCTTTAGATTCATTCAACGGAGGTTCACTACAAATTTAACCTGATGGTTTTTTCGTTTACGATTCTTTGAAAAAAAAAATGATAGAGAAATAAAATTTCTCTACTAAGTCTTTCCATTTAGTGTGGAATATTCTTACAAGGTATGACAGGAAAAGTGTAGTAATTTCTATAGAAATACGTTTTAGCGATTTTTTATACAAAACTTTCAGGATATGAGTTTTATCAAGAATTTCACTGGGATGGCTGTGCTAACTTAATATTATATTATTTTAAGTTAACAGATTTATGTAACCATGATTTAAAAAGGCCTGCACAATAACAAATGTCATAAAATCGATTGCTCTTGTGCGCACGGTGACTGACATAATGTTACAAAAAAACGTTGGCAATTTGTTTATTCTTTACTTTTCTCTCTGAATTTGTTAATTTGTTAATTTTCTTCACCTTTTTTTCTTTGTCATGTATTAGTAGAAAGCTAAATTTATTCAAACATTTATCGCTCCAAAAAGCTTTTCATCCTTGATGTCCAACTTTAAGATGAAAGGGACTGATTACTGGAAAATACTGCTCATAATATAATTTTGATCGGAAAGCTGAATACCTTTAAATGTTAATTTTGTTGATACATTATTTCGTAATATTCTATATGAAAAGTTATTATTTTTTTATTTTGTGACATGCTAACATAGATCATTCAGTATGGTTAATTTGGTGATAACTTGTATGTGTTCTAGTCAGGGTTGGCCTAATGTCAATGAAATTATTCAAATCATGATATGAATTGAGAATCAAATCAAGTAATTTTCAAAATTCTGATCATTGATTTCAATGAAAAAAGTACAAAATTTCACAATTTTTTAATTTCGGCTAAAATTAAAATCATAAACTAAGGAAGATGGGGAAGTAGACAGAAAAACCCTTTTTTTCCAAAAATTAGTCTCTCCTAAAAATATATTCCTTTCATTTATAAACCAATAAACTATAATATGGAACATAACTGAAAGTTTGAAAAAAGTAAGGTAATTTTTATGAAAAAAGTTAAAAATATGAAAATGAAGTAAAAATTATATTTTCTGTTTTTACTCGCATTGATTTTTGTTGTAATATTTATATAAAAACCACACTTCGATACTCAACAGTTCAATTTTTTACTAATATTTTTGTGTTTATATCATGGCCAGCAGATTATTTTCAATAAATATAAATTACAATAATCACCCGCTGCGAGATCTATTTCTTCAATTGGTTGCAGTTTCTTGTGGATTTCACGGTGGTTTCGTAATATACTATCTAATCCTTGAATTTCTTTTTTAAATTTTTTGCAAATTGCTCTGTACACACTTTTTCACTGTGCGCCGTTTCCTATAAAATGCTTCCAAAAATCGTTTTTAATCATGATTTTGCTAATCCTGGATCTTCTTCACTTCTGTGAGAAAAACAAGCGAATGTGACAGCTTGTCTACAGTTAACAAAAAATATACCCTTCTTTCTGTAATAACTTCGTACGATAGCGCCTTTTTTCTGTTTGTAATGTCGTCAAACAAACCCCTTGATCCATTTTCCCCGAAGACGGCCCCGAGGACTCTAAAGGAGCCAACTCCGAGATCCGGAGGTATATTGAAATCGATTGACTGCTCAATACATTGCTGTTTTATATGTGTATATAAATTCCCGAACATTCTACGAGCAGTGAAGTATCAACGAGGGGGAGGATGAAATTTTGTTTGCCAACATCCTCTGCATAATATTGACTTTTCTCTACGACAACGTCTCTTATTTTTCCGTTTGTATTCACAAAAATATCTTATTCTTATGTTAGCGTGGGGGTTCTTAGAAACAATTATTTGTTGAAGGGAAATATATAGTAGTTACAGTCGGTAGATGCTGATATACTTACTTAGATATACTGATATTCAAATCAGTTCAATATCAATAAGGCATCTGGTCCTGATGAAGTGCCCGACAATGTACTTCAAAAGTGCGCCAATGAACTCGAACCAGTATTTTGCAGACTTTTCAACCTGTCTTACAAAAAAGGGGGTTTTCGTTCTTGTTGGAAAATTGCTTGCGTTCAGCTTTTCCACAAAAAGGACAAGAAAAATCTTCCAAAAAACTATAGACCAGTCGCTTTGTTATCAGTGATATCTAAAATCATGGATAAAGCCGTGAACCACCATATCCTTAAACATTTGGGAGGCTTTAACAACTTGATCATCAATATGGCTTTCGGAAACAAAGATCTACAGGCCACCTTCTATCGTATGTCAGCCATATTTGGAGTAACGCAATCGAGAAACATGGAGAGTCAAGAGCTGTTAAGTTTATTATTTCTAAGGTCTTTGACCGTGTCTGGTATGAGGGTTTGCTGGCCAAAATTCGATGCTTTGGCTTGTTGGATCATTTTTGTGTATGGCTTTGCAGCTTCTTGAAAGAACGTTTCCTGCTAGTGGTCGTCGATGGATATCTGTCGAAAACCTTTACCATCAACGCTGGTATTCCCCATGGGTCATTATTGTCTCCAACCGTCTTTTTTATTGTATTTCAAAGACTTATTGAAAAAAAACAAGAAACCAATATATTGCTTTGCTGATGAAAGCACACTTGTCTGATCATTGCATTTGGATTCTAGGACATCACCTGCAGATGTACATCTTCATCGGCAGCAGGAGGTTGCATATCTTAATGAGTAATCAGGTTCAATTAAATGCCACAAAAATCCAGGCATCAGTTTCTTCAAAAAGATGAACGTTTCCGAATCGTGTATAATAATGTTAGAACAGACATTTCCGTTTTCTGCTTCGATGAGCTTGTTGGCGGTTAAAATTGACACTAATATGTCTTGGCACAATCATGTCGCTGGTATTGCACAGGCTGCTTCTCAAAAGCTTAGAACTCTGTTTCGAACCAGGAAACTGTACACACCTCAGCAACTTTTGATGCTCAGGTCAGACCTTCTTTGGAGTATTGTTCTCATGTATAGAGCTCCGCCCCTAAGCATACCCTAAAGCTGCTGGATTCTACCTAGAAAAGAGCCATCCACCTGATTGGAGACGCGAACCTCACTTGCAACCTTGATAGCCTGGAACAACGAAGAAAGGTTGGAGATTTGTCCTTCTTTTACTGATACTTTCACGGGGAGTGTTCAAGTGGCTAGGCACATTTGATTCCGCGAAGAGCGGTATATATCAGAAATACGCGATGGACTGTCGCTGCCCATTGTTTTGAGGTTCAACAAAGTACACCTCTAACTTCACTGTTTAGGAACACTTTCATTTGGAGAACTGCGTTTATGTGGAATAAACTTCCCGAGAACTTTTTTCCAAATAGATTCAATCTCGAACGATTTAAATTCAGTGTGAATCGCTATTTTCACACGGCACCGCTCTTATTGCGCCATAAGGATTTTTCTGTAGTGCTTGTGTTTTGTCCTTGAAAAAGCTATATCCAGGAAGTTGAAAAATGTTAATAACCACCAAAATACATCCATATAGTGAATTTAGATAAAACTATTAGAATTCTTAAAGAAAGAGGCTCATTTAGTCAAATCCTCAAAATACTGTTTAATGCCTGTATGGAATGTATAAATGAATTTTTTCAATTTTTCATTTTACCCAAACCAACTTAGTATCGTCAGGAGAGAATTAAGTTTACTTACTCCAAATCATCTGCTGCATTTTTCTTCTGGTGATAGATTAATAGTGGAAATACATTCTTGAATACAAGCTTTTATTTACATGCTCTGAAAAGAAAAAATTAGTCTTAAATTAATTCAAACTATACATTCATTACGTTACACAACTTATATGGTATGTATCTTGATATTTACATGAATAATTTAAAGATTTTTTTATGAAAAAGGTAAATATTGAGCCAAGTTTTTATCTTGTATTAATTCTGAATGGTAATTAATTGATGGGTCTGAATCGTTTTGAAATTTAATTTCTTCTTTTTACCGCACGTTTATAAAAGCTTGTACTCAAAAATGTTTTTTTTACTAAAAATTTAATAAAATTTCATTGACCTTCTACTTTAAGGGTTCTTGAAATCCTAATAGTGGTCTGCTATATCTTCAGAGAAACTGCGAAATCTAGCCAACGTTGTACATTTTTCAAAAAAAAAGTTAAACGAGAGGAAACGAGAGCTGGTTCTAAATTTCCCATCTCCCAGCTTAGCAGCTACATCCTTAGAAACGTTGAGCATATAGCCCGAGGCTCGTTATAACAGTCTTCGAAGATAGGGTCCATCTTTCCATTCTCCATCATCTAAATATCTTAGAAACGCCCCAGGTCGCACTCATCACCGTTATAGACATAAAGAATCCATACGAAATTCGTATTTAAATTGCACCGGATATTTTCTTTTATCGGCGCTCGACTCTCTACTGTTTTATTTGAGTTTTATTCACAAACGGCATATTTGTATACCCGACTATACATGTATATGTTGGCTTTCGTCAAGCAAATACGTTTAGATAAAAACGTTATTGTTGCTGAAGCCACGAAAACTCTTTACGATATTTTCAATCTTTTTTTAGTAGACTGTGTAATGGAATAAGTTATTTTCTTCGGTTTTCTCGTTGTCAAAATATTGTAATCAGGATAGACTAATATGTTGTTTTAAAATCCTTGAAATTCTCTTGGTAGCTGTTTCTCAATTTGTGAATTCCGCTCAATAGTTTATATTTTTAATCGACTGAGTGGTATTTATTAGAAAGGTTTTTTATATATCCGTTCCAAAACATTTTTGAGGTACCGTTTCTACGGTCGTCTATGTCACTACTTGCGTATGATGGCATATTTTGAAAATAAAATATACACGTTTCTGTTTCATTTTCGTATGTCCAACCTATATATAATATACAGAGTAAAAAAAGCGGTTTCATAAGATTTGAATGCAAAGGATTAAGAACAGAGGCATGAGATTGGCCTTTGAGATCACCAGATTTGTAGCCCCATGATTTCTTTTTGTGGGGATACATTGAAAGTGATATCTTCCGAATAGAACCAACTCCTCAATAATACGACGAATTGTCGACATGGGCCTTCATATTACTCCGAAAATGCTTCGGAAGGTGTGAGAATGAATATAATCTTTATTTTCAATTAACTATGTATTAATTAAGCATCTAGACAAATTAAATTGCAGACAGACAAGGTATATATGGCAAAAATAATTTCTTGGTCTTTGAAACGATATTTTTCGACCTTTCATGGCACAATACCCCTATTTTGGGGTAAGTTCACCTCCAATTTGGGGTGGTGATTGTCCTTGGTTGGAGAGTGAGAGTGGTAGACGTTTCTGTTTCATTTTCGTATGTCCAACCTATATATGTTTCAGCATAAAGGCATATACACAAGAAAAAATGGTGATTCTCCCGTGTTAGGAATTACACGTTAAAAGGTAAGACTTCGTTAATCCTTAGCTCGCACAAGTTTCGACTTCGGAGGGTTGTCGTTCGTAGGGGTACGACAGCTGTTTTCAACATTGTTAATTATCTTTTGTACTTTGGAAAGTGCAGTGCCAAGTTCAGTTTAAGTTTGTAGTGAAATATAGTTGAGTTTTATTGTACAGTATAGTCAGTCATTGTCGCACCTACTTAGAAAATCGTAACAATAGAAATATACACACTCAAATATTACACATCTTTGAATGCAAATGCAATTTCGCTAGAGTGGTTTTTTGAATTTATGTTATAAAGTGCAGGCAAAGTTATTTTGTTGATTATTTATTTATAAATACCAATTACATGAAGCCCCCTTTACGTTTGATTACATTTTTATTGTATCTTAAAAAAATTGAATAGTCGCAAACCATCTGTATGTTTGTGAAAGGCAGGCCTATCAGTTTAATCTCACTCTCCGCGAATATAGATAAAGTCATAATTTTAAAAGTAAAGTCCGATTGTATTGATTTTTTTTAAATAAGTAAACTAAGCACTAACGAGGCCTCATCTTTCAACGAGTGATTTCTAGTAGATTAAGTAGAATAATTCATTAGACAGTCTTTCTCTATGTGTAAGTTGTAAAATATTTTGAAAGTTATACTAATGACAAATGATTGGTGTGAAAACGATGTTCAAAAATGTCAAACGTACCTATATATACGAATTAGATCGATTTTCTCCGCTAACTGAAATGAAAATAAAGTTTATTTATAATTATTTTCTGATGATACTGGCTTGCTAATTGAGGAGCGAGGTACTATTATTGTTTGGCTTGGGATGTTCTGGTTTTTAAGGTGAATCATTTTATGACGCAATAAAGATTATAAAAACTTGTGCATTCACTATCATAATATATGATCCATGAATCATTTTTATTAGCAGTTTTAACTTTCACTCTCCGAAGATTCATTCCCTTTTTTTCCAAGTAACTGGTTTACCTTCACATTGATGGGAACGATATTAATGCTTTTCTGAATTTTTCAAAGCAAGTGAAGTAAAGAAAGTGAATGGTATTCAAAACGATGCCGCTTTCTGAAAATTGAAAATTTCAGTTAATATTTTCTCTAAAAATTAGACAGGAAATGTGCGTTGCGCTTTTCTTAATTGGCATAACTTGACGGAAGCCTTTGACATTCTTGTACACTGCAATAACAATATATCCAAAGTGACGTTACGGAACGTGCATAATTACATGTAAATGCAATAAACAATACTTCGTGGAAAATATTCGTTATAAATTGCTCCATTCAAATGCCACTTACTAAGGAGTTGCGATCTTACAGTTGCCAGATGAATATTGTAAATCGGACTTTCCTCATTAACTTTTTTTCATTGATATGCATCATTTCAGACAGTCATTTCAAATTATCCTCTCAGACAAATACTAATAGTTCAGTCATTTGTTTTAATGACTCGCCCACTTCCTGTTTTTTCTCGTCTTGCAGAGAGAAAGTATATTCAAATTTTTCAATAGCAGTTAATAATGTTCAAGAGCTGAGAAATACAACGAATAGAAGTATATCAAAATTGTTGTCATTGAAAATGGGTGGTTATTCATGATGAAGCATTGATGGCTCTTCAATGAAATATGGTTTGAAGTAAACATGAACTTATTGTCAAGAGCTATAGTAATCAATGATTTAAGTGGTTTATTTGCTGATTAAATTGCAGCCACCTGAATTTGTCACCGGACCCTAATTTTATCATGGAGGACACCTTAAGGGACTATATCCAAAACAGGCACTTTT
>WOGN01009655.1:0-10725 GCA_015342105.1 Leptinotarsa texana | reverse complement strand
ACTACTGATTAAACTTGGGTGATCTATACTACCATCCTAATCATAAAATCTATTGCAGGAGAAGATGATTTTTTATGCTTGCTTTGATGTTTGACATTATATTGAATTTAATTTGATACGGTAAAGCATTATATAATTTGCAAATTTGATATGTGACCGATCTCTTGAAAAACCCAGTTCTAAACTAAGGAGAGGTTAAGGCATGCTTATGCCTAATATTTACGTGGTGTACATCAGTTCTGAATGTTATTTTATTATATAAATAAGGCGGTTTTTTCGTTGTTATTATTTTATGAAACAAAACATTAGCATGCAGTAACCTTCTGTTGAGTTTACATTGTACTAACTGATGATCAGAAATATTATGCACATCTATAACCTCACATTCTGTTACAATTTCCTCGTGAAATATAACGAAATCGAGCAATGTCGCTATTGCATTGGTGATCCACAAATTGTTTGAGATTGAACGAATCAATAATATAAAGGAAGTTGTCTACAGTACTATCATTTATTTGAAGAAGATTAATGTTAAAATCCCCTGTACAAATAACCTCATCTACTGAAAAAATTCAAGAGACATTTTTTGTTTAGAATGAAACAGGCTATCGGAAATAAAATTTTAAATGGTAAACAAATAATAAGACAAAAAACTACATTGGAAATAAATTTTGGGGTTGCGTTTTCCACCCCTTCCAACCATGGGGTAAACCAAATAAATTCCTGGCTAAGTGTCTTTTTGGTAGTACCAAATGTCAGGTTAATTTCAATATTGTAACTTTTTTAGTGCTTGTGAAAAAAATTGTTATACAAATTTTATGTACCCCCATTTAAGGGGCTGTATCTTAACAAGGGATGCTCCAATTAAATTTCTTTATATGACAGATCCTATCTTTTTTTTTTGATGAGGAATCGCCTCCTTAAATGTTTTACACTTATTCAGTTACGCCCTGTATATATATTTTTAACTTTTTACTTCGATGTTCTTTAAAAACGTGTTTTTTAGTTTCTTAAACTAAACTTATTTTACCTCCGGTAATCTTGTCGATTAGTTTAACAACGGTAAAGTCAAGAGATGAAGAAGATAATCTATCATAATGATAATTTCGTTCCTGGAATATTATTGGTTGGTGTGATGAAATTTGAGAGACGAGCCCTCAGTCGTCTTTTGATAATTTGTCACAGCATAGAAGTGGTATTAGCTGCTCAGTTATTTGATTGATGAAGATAGTCTCGGACGAATCTGTACTTGAAAATTACACTAAGCGAATGTTGGCTGAACAAGATTATATATGAAAACTTGAGTCAAGGAACACACCGCGTACGATATATGTAATTCTAGATACGGAAACATTATTCATTCACCTTTTTGTGTTGGCAACACACCTCGTTCTTTGATATAGATATTTTCTTGATACTGAAAGATTACTCTTTCACTTTTTTGGGCTGGTAATATTTGCTCTCAACTAAAAAATATCGCTTGTGTTTTTAAGCTTTTCTTATCGTCAACCGTTATCTTCTCTTTGTGGATTTTCATTGTTGTTGAGGGTTTTTGAATTTCATTGTGCAGGAACGTTTATCTGTTATTAAATACTGATTCACGTCAGTCGATCCAAATCATTCAGTCGTCTTATCATTCTCAAACTGGCTCACTGTATTCTCTTTTGTCATTCTTTGTGTGAGGCCTTGCCGATAATGTTGTCATGAAAAACTGTGTAAACACATTCCTCCGGGTTTATGAATATTGCTTGTTGTAAAACGTTATTAGGTGAACCTTGTGAAATGTTAAGTTTATGGTTCCGTTAAAAATTGTTTAGTTTCTTATTAGCGGTGCACGACATGAAGTGGTTGTCTTGCCTGAAAGTTCCAAAGGACCCGGATGCAGTTCTTCCGAAGGTAAATTCGTTTGACATGCCCTAGTTCTTACAGTTGGCAGTTTTGTTCACTGTCAAAAATGCCCATTTTCTAGTTTCAGTGTTAAAAGAGTTATTTAGTATTTAGTCAACCAAAACACATTTTCGGCCCGCAAGATCCGTAACATTATACTTTAGTTTCGATTGTCTTCTGATGACTACAAATTGATTGACGAAACGGGGTCGAGAACAAAGATTGGAAAAAGTGTTTTTTTTTGAGTATCTCCATCAAAAATAGTAATTTACGTAACGAGTCCGAGAAATACTGTTTTTTGGACTATTAGACAAAATTCTAGACGTAGACGAGTCCTGGAAGTCTAGGAGTCCAAAAAAACTGTATTTTCGAACGTGTTACGTACACTATTTTTTCGTCAACCGTGTTGAATAACAGATCAATAAGACACATTTATTTTTTATATTGTATTATTATACCACAAGGTTCTTATCTTGGACCTCTTTTGTTTTGATTTTTTTAAAATGGCATGGCAACGTCTTTCAATTTTCCTAGCCTACTATTTGCAGACGACCTGAAACTATATTATAAAATCGACGACATTACTGACTGCCAAAGTGTACAACATGAATTAGATGTAATCAACTTTGGTGTAACGATAATAGTCTACAACTGAACGTATCCAAATGTAAAATAATATCGTTTACAACAAAAACGCACACTTTAATGTACGATTATTCAATCAACAATACAATAAAAGATCTTGGTATAATATACGACAGTAACTTAACGTTTACAACACATATAAGGAATATGACTGCTGATGCAAATGGGATGCTTGGATTCATTTACAGAAATGGCAAAAACTTCAAAAGTATTGCCACCTTAAAATTGCTATATTTTGCGTATGCCAAATCTAAGTTAAAGTATAGCTCTGTGTTATGAAATCCAGTTTAAGACTACCAAAAAACATCAATTGAGAACATGCTAAGGAAGTTCCTAAAATACTTATGTCTAAAAGTTGATGGTCAATACCCCACAAGGGGCATCGATCATAACATATTTGACACGATTTGATGACTTCTTTGGAAAATAGGAGAGTTATCCTTGGTACAAAATTCCTGCATAAATTACTAAACAACAATATTGACGGTACAGTTCCTTTACCCGAGATCAATTTCTTAGTACCAAGAAGTGAAGGTCGGCACAATTAAATTCTATTGCGAAGCATCACACTCAAATATTATGCTACGATCACTATTGAATTTTATGCGCAGTACCTTCAATAAAATCTGTGAACACTGCGATATTCATTTCGACTCTCTGAATGCTTTGGTATCTTGTATCCACAATCACTTTTAATAATACTATAAATAACTTTTGTGTCAGTACTGTTAAATTGCAAGATTTGTAAATTTTTCATTCCTCTTTTGAAATTCTACTCATACGAATATTTATATATAATTTGTTTTAGCATTTACTTTTATACATTTCTATATTCCATTATTTTTAGTATTTATTCCATATATACTCTGTAATAATAGCATTTCCTGTAGCTGGGTACTCCTGTTGGAAATACATAGAAGTTATGAGAACGAAATGCATTTCATGACCATTTGGAACATGGAAGATCTAGGATCTATAAGACACTATACAGAACAATTCAAATAGTTCGTAAGTTCAGAGCTAAATTCTGAAATTTTCAATCTTCCAAACCCACAACTGACATTATCTAACACACTTCCTAATGGATAAGGTGAAGTCATCATTCGTTATGCCTCGTTGAAAAATAAATATATTTGCTCTAATTGAAATAATGATTGACTACACAATGAATTTTCTTTAAACATTCAAACATCAACACGTTTGAAAATTTGTACAGCTTAAAAAAATTGATAAAATCATTCTTTATTAGTGAAGGGATATATTTTGACAAACAAGAGCTTTTAGAAATTTCAGTAAATAATTTGAATGTGATAAGAAGGTTGAAGGAACCATAACTGATAAGATTTCACTATATTCTTTCATGAATTTTCATTTTAAGCAGCTGTCAAGTAATACAAAATAAGCATGTTTCTTTTATGCATTCAGTGACTCAATTATTCGAAAATAAATCATTTACTTTTCGAAAATATATTGAAGAATTGAATCCTATAGTATAGTCGAAGTACCCGGTATTGTGCATAGTTAAAGGTGTCGGCGCCTCAAAGGCCAAAAAAAACCAATACAGAGAAATGAAGCCGCTGCCAACTAGTCCACGTGGACTGAAGAATTGCATAATTTTTACTAACCGAGTTTTATGATTGGCTGAAGAGTCATAAAATTACATTTGAAGTTATGTTACGTGACGAATAGAATTCCAGGATGGTTATAAAAGTCATGTTGTCAATGGTCAGTTCAGAAACTGATCGCGATTTGAGTGTTGAAATTCGATATTGGTGCAGTTATAATTACTTAAAATATTTGTTACCTGTTTAAAATGTGACGCCCTTGGACAAGTACTAATAGTAACAACGAGTGTAATAACAACGCAGATTTTTTCCCGTGTAGTGATTCCAATAGCGATGGTGTATAGCATAACTGTATAAATATATTCAAGCAGTGACTGACAAAAACGTCATAACAATATATGAAAACAAAATTATAATAAATCATAAAAAATAATTTCCAGAAAAGGGATGAATATAAAAGGAAATGAACTGAAATATATAATTAAATGAAAGCAGATATACTAGAACATGTTTGAAGAACTTAGAAAGTGTCATAATACAAATGATAAATGTTATTTATGAGTAAATTTTAGTTTATGACTACATAATGCATCTATATAACATGCCCATTTAATGTAGCAGGATATTTGGAAATCTATAATTATGGCAAATATTTCAAATGTGATTAAATTTTCCAGAAAATTTCATTTTGAGTCCTTCATTTTGCCTGTTCGCTATGAGAATTTATGTTCCCAAAGAATTTCGTCTAATATTCTGTGACAGCAACCTGTTAAATACCACTTATGTTTTCTCAACAAATGCTATTTACAGACACGAAACATGAAGAATTAATGATTAATTAATTTTTCAATTAACTGAATATTCACAATTTAAACATTTGAATGCATTATTTTATAAGAAATCGAATTTTTTTAAAGAGTTATTTTTCCATTTCATTCAAATAGAAGCTGGTCAAGTTTATTAAATCTATTTATTTTACTGAATATTCAATTATATAAATTGAGCAAGTCTCTAAGAAAATAAATGAACGAAAGTAATATTCTTACCTATATTCACTGGAACACTGGTAGCTGCAGAAACTTTATCAGATTTCTCCTCTTGTTTACTAGTTTCATCATCACTAACATATAACTCTTCGATTTGTTCTGCATTTGCATGGAACTTGATGGAGATAGATGGAACTGAAGTAGTCGCGGATTTACCTTAAATCATTTGCGACATAAGAAAATATATATTAGGTACTAATCAAAAATCGAAATTTCATATTTATTTCACTTTTTGGGAAAGAAACATTTTAGCTTTCCACTTCTCCATCTTCATACAAAAATGTGGGAATCTTCCAAAGAAAGAAAGGAAGCAATCAAATTTCAAAAAGTAACCCTATATAAAGATGTGTAGATCATGCGAAGAAGTAACTTTCAGGCACAAACTGGAAGAAAAAACCATTTTAAAACAGCTACTTTCATATAAACATTAAACTACATGATTTACATGAAAAACATTCTTTCTATTCCGTTTGTATTCAAAACATTCATAATGCAATTGAATCAGATATCATTCACAGGATTCCTACACAATGTAATTAATTCAGCATTCCTATAAAAGTATTTGTTTGAAAAGTATTTTTCTTTCGTGTAATTAATAAAATATGTTTGAAAAATTTTTAAAACATGTTTTTTCGTTAATCAGTTATCGCACCTCTACGAACGACAACCTTCAGAAGTCCAAACTTGTGCGAGCTAAGGACTAACGAGGTCTTACCTTTTAACGTGTGATTCAATGTTTACATGAAAATAGCTGTTTCCAGAAGCTATTTTCTTACAGTTTGTGCATGACAGTTCTTTACAAGACCTACACATCTTTAAATAGAGTTAATTTTTGAAATTTGATTGCTTCCTTCCTTTCTTTGGAAGATTAACAAATTTTTTGTATCAAGATGGAAAAGTAGAAAGCCAAAAGCTTTCTTTCGCTAAAAATAATCTAAAAATATACCCTTTCAATTTAAATTTATTTCAATATATGTGGACAGGTACAGGGCACATAACAAAGAACAGAATAAGAGTCAGAAAGAAAAGTAGAATATGTATCTTATTAGATACTAATTATGCACATGCAAAGTTTTGATAATTCAGTTTCAAACAGATATAGAAATTTGATATTCTAAAACTGCCAGAATTCCTTTTCTGAAGATTGGTTTCACAAAACATAGCTTACGTTTTGATGGAAAAGTAGCAAATTTCATGGAGTTATCCATTACAACATTTCCCTTAACAATGGTATACTCCATTACACAATATGAAATAAACTTCACCACTGAATAACTTACTTTACATTCTATCAACTCAAAGGATACTGACAGTCGACACATTAACTTGGTATTGTACTAAATATCACTTTGTGGTTTTTGAAAGATTAGAAGGTAACTCTGAAACAATACTTGTCAAATATGAGTCATGGATCTTGACCTCATTGATAGAAGGATGACCTTCTTGAAACATCTCAAAATGGAGTAAAAATTCGAAATCTCAAAAAAATTGATGAAAAAACTCATGAATATTCCATTAAAATGTCTTTTATATTTACAGTAAATAGTTGAGTTTGTATAACCTATGAAACTTTTATTGATTTCAGAATCAAATGGTTTAGACTTGAATTTTGAAATGTTGATGAAAAATGAGTGGACCCAACCTTCCACATTTCAAAATCTCGTCTGTATTATCATCATGTAGTTCATTCAATGCTGGTTCATTCAATTGTTATGGTTTTCATCAATAAAATTAAACTGAATTTTTCTAATCATTGCAATAAAATAATTTTCAAACATTATCAAAAGAAAAGTTAACCACTCAAATTTTTTCTTTACTCATGCCATCTACAGCTTAAAATTAAATTTTTGCTAAATTTCAGAAATAGGATGCAATATTTAACAACACATTTCAATTGTGATGAAAAATTAGAAATGAATGCCGAATGAAAAAATATTCTGTTATAAGCATTCAAGCAATAAATAAGATTGGGTAGGAAAGTAGTGTTAGTTTATTGTATTCAGTTGTTTTTGTTATAAGAAACTGATACATATTAGTATTTTTTTATTTTTCATGAAACAGAAATCATGGGAAACAATGAATAGATGGGCATTACTATTGCCAACTAAAACAAAATGATGTTTGGCCTTTTCACCAAATGAAGAAAATTATCATAATCAACTACTTTATGGAAGAATTACCATATTTTGGATCTAAAGTCACGGAAAGTTGCACATTAGATAGATAAGTGAATTCCACTTTTAAATAACTAATTAGGGGATATATATTCAATACAGAAGATAATAATGAAAATAATTATCAAGAATTGAAACACCTGGAAAGTTCATTCTAAAAAACCACTGACGTCTTCACTTCATATTCCTTGTCAACTTTGTTTACTGAAACAGCATAATACCGTTTTGAAAATATTAACAATCTTCTCTACAAGTTTAAATTGTTATTAGTACTTGATACTCAAACTATAAACAGAAAAGAATAGAACACGTCCTTTTTTTCATTTATAATTCTGTTCTGTCATAAAACTACCTAAAGAAGCCAACCAAATTCAACTATTTGTTTGAAATTTATTTTTCCTTCAACTAGTTGTGAACTATGAATGGGTGAAATTAAAAAGTTAATAAACGATATGCTAAGTAGGCAAATTATCAAATTTTGACAAAAGATTATAAAACAGGTCGATTTATATTTTCAAATGCCGATTTTTCGAAGTTTTGTCATCAGTTTCGACATGGTGACTACTGATATTTCTAAATTAAAATGAGTCAAGTAAGTTCTATTTCACTTGCATGATTTTTTAATACAGAAGATACGTTAACTAGACACTTACATTAGGTGTAAGGGGTAAAAAAAAATATATTTTGTTAGGGTTACAGATTTTTTCCTAATTCTGTAAAACCAGGAAATTTCTCATCGCATACTTCAAATGCAGGTAGGAATGATAAGTTAGTATGAATTTAGGTTTTCATGGCTTTGGTAGGTAATTGTTGCATAAAATAGCAACTTCGTCGGAAACCTTATTTGAATTTTAATGAATGGTAACATATGACACCTGGCTATACAAACTTAAAGGGTGGTTACATATATCCAATCCTAGGCAGCAGTGATAGTTATTTGGATCTAATTGTTTGTTTAGGTACAGTAATTAATTGAAAAAATTTACCTATTATATTCATAGAAAATATTTACAAATATAGTATTATGTATAAGGATATTACTATATGTAATATTATAAACTATTATCATTATAGTCGATATCTCATTACTTATTGATTATATACACCACGAGGAGTGGTGTCTGATCAGGTGTTAACAATGTCGAACCTTCTAGCTATTGAGAAAACAGTTTCTAATAGTTATCTGAGTAACATTTAAGAAATTCTGGTTAGATAATCTGAGAGAGACCAAATATGAAGCCAGATTTATTCAGTTGAGTCTGAATAAGTGCGAGCTACAAATGAACCCTCGTGGGTTGTAATGAAGGGTCGAGTAGACACCCTCTAAGGGATTGAACCGCGAGAGCTAAAAATACTCTCAAAAAGCTGTTCTCTGAAAATAAAATTGACGGGAATTACCGATATTTCGTATTTCCTTTGAAAACAATATTTTTTTCAAATTGACAACACATATATCTATTGTTGGATAATTTTATATATTTTTTGATATGTTCTAACTAGTTGTGGCAAATTTTTAGTGCCAAGTATCAACGTCACTTTTCTTTTTCTAATGAAATAAAGTCTTTTGTGGTAGTACATAAAATAGGCCACCTGTTCTAATGTCATTTTATTCCATTACCACAATCTATCGTTTCCTAACATAAAGAAGTGTTAAGCATGGAATAATTGAAGAGGTATAGTGATAAAAGGTTGGTTAGAAACCACAACTTTAATGATATCGCATCCGTTATTGTACTTACTCCATAACTGAAAAGGTAAAAAAAAGTACTTCCACATGTGTACCAAATTTTGTTCTGAAAGGGGTAATATTTCACCCATCACTCGATGATCAGAAACAAGAACTTATAAAAAATATTGGAAGCAAATGAGTAATGCCGGAAACATGCAGTCAAATTAGAAATAGCAAATGTGAGGAAGCAATTACTTGCTTGATACAAAAAAGAAGGATGAGGGAATCTTCCAAAAAAAGGAAGGAAGCAAATCTATACATGAATGTGTAGATCATACAAAGAAGTAACTTTCAGACACAAACTGATAGAAAGTCCTCCTGAAACAGCTATTTTTTGGTAATAATGCTAATTCTAATGGTAACTTAAGCTGCATGTTTCCACCCTTAATAATCCGGTATGGCTTTGCTTCAAGGTAAAACTGGCGGGAGGCAATTATTCAGAATCATTACCATGTGATAGACAAAAAATCATTATGTATTTATGACTCTTTTCCATATGAAGTTGTTTTTAGTTGAGAAAACCATTCAAAATTCATTTAATTTTATTAACAGCTGGAAAAGACTCATCTCTTGAAATTAAATGAAATGTTGAATCCAAAAACACTATGCTACCCTAAAAAAAGGCTTGATGAAAAATTCAAAACAAATTCAACAAAGTGTTCCTAATGAAAAATAATTTAAAAAAAAGTTTTTTTTCCAATAAAAGACGTTTTCTTTGGTCTACATATCTAATACTTTTCAAGGAATTTGATTATCTACAATTATCACTACATAACTTGAATAGGACAATTGCATACAATTATATATATTTTTCATAAATCTATTCCTTAAATTGCTTAATACAGGGCATATACCTTTTTACCTTTTAGCATTCCCAAACTTATTTTGCTGCGGTCGTTTCTGTTATTCATTTTCTGATCTGTTAGTTAATGATTAGTTACTTTTTTGCTAATAGCAATTTTTGTCACTTCTGTAATAAATGCGAATGATAGATTGAACAACCTTACATTTAATCTAATGTTAATTTCCTTACTTTTGCTTTGATCCATTGTTCAGGAGTCAATTATCATTATATTGATTGATGAGGAATAACAATAAATTTCCGGATCTTGTCGGTGAAAGCAGAGTTTTCAAATAATACTTTTACAAAAATACTTCGGTTCTTGCACTACAACTAAATAATTTGTCAAGCTTTGAGTTTATTCTAAAAGTCTTGTAATTATTTATAATTTGTAACTGTAGTATTCATAAATTTGTCATCGTCAACAGTCGTCTGTCATGTCCCATGACACTTGACTTGACTCGAAAGTAGTCACAGAATCAATCCTAAAAGAAAGATCCATTTTGAATAATAGTAAAATTTTCTATGACTCAACCATAGAACTTGTAAATTTATATGAATCTATACTAAAACCAATAATGATTGAGAGTAGAAGTAAGCCCAGTTGACAGCAAATCGAGGGCGTTCTTATTAATTTTTGAGAGGGTTGAGAATGAAAGAAAAATTCTTAGTACAAATAGTTAAAATATTCGTACACATTTTTCATTTATTTCATTAAAACTTTGCAATATCGTAATTTACCAAATCGTTGTAGTCATTAGGTGGGCATTATGAAAACGGAGTAATAATCGATGTAATTGGTACCAAATAAATTAACAATATTAATAAAAAACACAAT
>WOGN01009653.1:0-10726 GCA_015342105.1 Leptinotarsa texana | reverse complement strand
GGATACATTCTCGATGAGTCATGTGTTTTCTCGCTCTGTCAGGGCCGGCCTCAGATTTATTACAGTATGTTCTTTGCTATCGCGCAACCAAAACGATCCATTTTGAATCGTATCTTCACGTGTGATGGAAAGTGCATTCACTACGACAAAAGAAGACGTTCAGGACAATAAATAATAGTTTCATTCCAAAATGATCACATTCAAGTATTCTGATTTAAATGAACATAATGGTGCCTCATTAGAATATGAATTACTGCTCAACCAAGAAAATGTTGAAATATCGTTCTCAACATTTACTCATTTACAGAAATGCTGTGCGAAATGTTCCGATTTGGGTGGATCATGAACTGATGATACACTCAAAACAAAAATAAGAAAATTGTCCCACAAATACAGTTTTATTAATTTCACTGAACTCATTTTTTTGTCATCTCTCTCTCTCCAACTTGATAATTTCCTTAGAAAAATTTTATAGCGATTTTCACTTTACAAACAAAGTGGCACGGAAATGACCACAGTTAATTGTCTCAATCCAAGAAAAAATTACCCGTTCTTGGGAAAATTAAACATTCATTAGCTGTTTGAACACGATACATAAAACACTGTGTTTAGTGACGTTTCACGTGCGTGTCAGACCGTTAATTATCATAAAGTGAAATAAAGTGCGCAAGCATATCGAAAGAATGAGTAGTTCATACTTTCTTACTTCTATAATATGTACTTCACCGATATGAATTCATTCGTTTGTTTCATGACTTGCTTTCCATTATTCCATAATTGATTACGGTGATAGCTTAGAAAAGTTTTTTTTCAAAGATCCTCTATTCTAATGATAATCTGCTTGAGTTGTGACACTCCTCATAAACATTTTTTGTCATATGTGGGTCGTTCGATGATGATATCAAATTTTCAGTTGAATATACTCTTGTAATCGAGCTTTAGAGATTTTCACCTTCCACAATCTGAAGAAAGCGAAAGTTTCTGGTAAAGGAAGGTTTTGGCATTCTACTTGTCATATTTATACAAAAATATATAAGAATCTTCAAAAGGAGAGAAGATAACAATCAATTACAAAATGAACCCTTTCCAAAAATGTGACATTCAGATATAAACTGGAAGAAGAGGCCCTTTTGAAACGACTACTTCCATAATCATTGAATTACACGGAAAAAATAATATTTTCGAAACAGCTAGCTTTACTTGAACATTGAATTTTACAAATATCCTCTTCTATATTCAGTTTATAGAATCAAGTTTCGCTAAATAAGGTTACGGAAGTCTTTACATCTCAATAAAGACAAACCATTTTACAATTGATTGTTTCCTTCCATTCTTTGAAAGATTCCCACATTTTTTTGTTAAAATAAATTGACCCCTCCAAAAATATATCACTCTCAATTCAAACAAGTTTTCTATGGTTGTAATTGGATCAAATAAGCCAATGAATGGTATTACAGTTTGGGGAAACGCATCTAGGATATATTTGAATCCTTTGAAAATAATTCAAAAGAGACAAATTCGGCTTATTCTCAAAAAAACTCCCAAATTTTCATGCAAAAGCTTGTATCATGATTTTGATTTTTTGAATATTGGACAGCTAGTTATATTACCTGTGTGTAAACGTCAGATTTCATATGAGCTAAATCGGAACACGAATATAATACACGAAATTCAAATTTATTTACCTATCCGTACATTCTAAAAAAAATTCATTTCTCAACGAGCCGTTTCATATATCACGTTGAAATTTCATGATTTGGTACCTGAAACAATAAAAAAAAAATAACAATTAGCATTTGTTCGAAAAAAAAGCAACATGCAGATATTTTGTACAATTGCTAAACAAAACTCACCTGAAGATGACGCAACTTTCACAACTGAGTTTAATACATATTCCAAAGATGAAATTTTCCTTTCTCTTTTCTTTTTTATTATATTACTATATTGAAATTTCATTAAAAATTTTATATAGCTACCTGTTACTCCAATACATTACTATATTGACATATATAAATTTAATTTCATGTATGTGTCATAACGAACCAGTATGTGTGTACTCATCGTTCACTGCTTCATTCATGTACTACTTATTTCAAAATGTATTTTTATTTTGTATTCTGTAGAGCTGTCAACTGAATAAAGTTATTCAAGATTTTGTTGCATCATATAATATTATAATGATATATACAACCAAAATAAATATACTTCACTCCTATAGCACCAACATACGAAAAACTTTGTGAAGATTTTTCAGGTGCTATGAAGGTAACATCTAAAACAAGTCATACACTACAGAGCCTTTCAGGAAATTCAAAGGACAAAATCGAGAATCAAGAATAGTTTGGAATTTACAAAATTGAATAAAAAGACTGCGATGCGAAGTATTATGGACAAACAAAAAGATCTATTAAAATAAGCTATAAAGACCATATAGTAGACCTTAAATAAATGGGCAGTCGCCCATCATATTTTGCAACAAAACCATTCCATAGACTTCAGTTCATGCTCATAGGCATCTAGATGCCTTTATGTTTTTTGAAATGAAAATTTCCAGTTATCAGATTTACCCGAGTAGTAGACAATTAAGACGCAAGTACTCAGCAAAGGTATCCATAATGTAAATAAGGACAACATTGTTTGTAGATATAGTTTAATATTCCTCGTGAAGAGCACTTGGTGACTTGAGGTTTCAAAAAAATAACGGTTTGGTGTTGAGATGAAACTTCAGTAATCAATATAAAAGTTGATTCTTTGCATGCTTTGAACATCTTTGTGAAGGTTTTATTCAAAAAATTATTGATTAAATTCTTCCCTCCAGTGATTCCTATATTTATTTTTGTACAATGATGTAAAAGTAGAGAGGCAAAATTCATCTCTTCCAGAAGTCAAAGTTGTAATGGAGAATATCCATCGACATTTTTGTGGATGAAAAAAAAATTGTAATGGACAACTGTATACTGGATTGGGACGGGCAAACTTTATTGTTGACCCCCACTGGATCGATACGATAAGCGATACAATTTTTATCGCCCGATGCAACTTTTATCGTCGCATCATACTAATGCACACTGAAGGAATATGATAGCCTATAAGAGCAGTTATTTTCATCAGTCGTCCGGATCTTGAAGGAGGACTATATTTTTGTTTACCGGTACTTGCTTATGTTTAATATTAAACACAGATCAGCAATGATTTTCCATGAGCTCTCTCAATATGAACAGAAATTCAGAGAGTTTTATGCAATGAGCTGAAATATTTACCATGTTTCAATGAGATTAGTGTTAAGAGGACTAGAGAAGCACGGGTTCTGCCCACTGATTCCACGAGGGAAATAGAGGATTGCACCTCTTCTTGCTGACTAGACGTGAACGTGTCGAATCACCTGTTGCATCACTTATCGATTCGCTCTAGTGGGAACTGCGCCAAGGTGGGGTTAGGCTAGATCCGACGTGGTCCCCAGTGGGGCAGGCACAAAGTTGACGAGATAGTCAGATAGCCAAGGTGCAAGATTCTCAGCTTGATACCCGCGACAACCTCCCCATTTGAGGGTTTTTGCACGTCAGCTACACCTCACAATGCCTTAGATTCAACCGTGCAGGGCTTTTTCGTCTCTGGTTTTGGTGAATCATCACTTGAGCGCAAACTTTTGCTAACCTGCTGATGGTGGGTTTGTTGCTCCAGCAGCAGGAGACAGATTCTGCGTAAACCTCTCTAGAATTTGGTGCAAGGCTCTTGAGGTGACGACTCAGTCGTTTCCTGGCTGCACCATCAAACCTTTTTTTTAGGTTCAGTTATTGGATCAGGAGTTGGAGAGTTGAGAAGAACTCGCTTCTGATCTGAATTCACGGGAAGTCAGTTGGAGTCATAAGCTCGACATCCATCTCCTCTGTAGACTCAGCCTCTCGGTACGGATACACACACCTTAGGATTAAGCCATCGTTGGGATGCCATTCAGTTGAGGAATAAGAGAACCGCAAGTGATTCTGTCATTCTCGTATCCAGCGAGGCTTCGTGGAAGCTCATACTATGTGGAACCCCCACATCCCAAGCCAAATGCAGTTGCCAAAAACAGCATGCACAGTGTTTCAGACAGTGAAAGATGAACAAGGACAGTCAACCCACCTAAGTCACTGTTTATATTCATAATATTTTTAGGGACAAACATATTCTGTTTTCGTATTCAACCTTTTTGCTTTTCAACTAAAGGTTGACAAATATTTCATCAGATATTCATGATTTTGCATCTGATCCCCACTCATAGTTTTTTCTGTGATGCTTGTTTCTTTGAAGTATAATGTTTTCTTTCCTTCTCTTCCGTTTTTTTGTAAATATTTTTCAAAAATTCTTGACTTATCTCAGTATGGAAATTATTCGAATTCTCAGTTGATATTTGGCACGAGTTCAATTTTTCATAACTTATTGACGCTCGAAGCTACCCCACAAAATGGAAACTCTCTTTAAAGCTCATACTTAACAGTTGAAACGAGATATATGAGATATGTCCTTCTTTCAGATTTATTTTCATGAAGGGTGTTCATCAGTTTCTTTTTCTCTTATATTTGGGAAAATGATGTCATTAATATGTGGAGAAGAAATTAAAATGATTTACTCTTCAGCCCACTTCATATAATTGATTGTTATATCAATATCAATGAGATTAACTAGGAATTTGTTTTTTTTTTTCATTGTACTTTGCTAAATAGGGAAAAATAGTAAATTTCCTTATAGACATACGTAGTTCAGTTAATCGGATGGTTATACAAAAAACTATTGTCGGTCGATGATTATTTTATAATGAAGAAAAGAGAATAGAAACTTTATATGTTTTTTACCACTTTTATTTGTAATTAACATTACCGAAGTTTCATCCTATAATGACATTTTCAAACTTATATAATAAACTCAAACTTGACCTCAATGTTTAAGTTTGAAAATGTCCTCATAGGATGAAACTGCAGTAAAGTTAGTTTCAATTAAAAGTGGTGAAAACATAGAAAGTTTCCATTCTCTTTTCTTCATTATGATTTCCTTCATCCATCAATTTATTGATTATTATTTTATAAACTGAAGTTGTACAGTTACGTTTTTTAGTCATATAGTTCATACTATACTATAATTCCAAAATATTAGGCACTAAATTCTTTGAAATTACTGATGTTTTTGCCTTAATCTGTGTCTTGCAGTGTAGTACGACAATTTTACTAAACAGATAAGGAAAAATGGTGATAACATTTATGGAATCACCTTGAAAACAATGTTTTCGTTGTAATGCAATAATATTTCTAAGGATTCAATGCCTACTATTATGTAACTGTACAATAGCTGTCAAAAATTGTTGAGCGATCCAATATAGGGATAAATTAATGTTTTTAAATTATAACGGCTTTTCACAATCTAAAAACTGAATGCAGTAAAACAACTTTTATTCGTGCCAGCAACGATTTAACAAGCAAATAATGCGCGATACATGTATGCTGTTATCAGATCCATATAAATTCGATACGATTATACGTAACGTTATTCCGAATTGTAAGGTTGTTGCTTTTCACGTGACTTTCTATTGTGTTATGAAAATGAACTTGCAGCAATAGTAGAGTAGTTTTCTAGTTTTTGTCTATTTTATCGTTTACCTGTTGTTACTATTCACATATCAAACAATACAGTGGGAGAATTTATAACACCGCAGAAACGGTCCGGTTGAAAGTCTATTAAAATGAAAGATAATATGTAATGTTTTTCACCAAATCCTGATAGAATACATTTCTATGAGTATCATTTGAAAAATACATTTATAATAATATTCACCATAAAAATACAGATGGAATAGACAAAAATAAAATAAAACAGTAGATACACAGAAAGAAAAACAAAAAAAAACTTACAGTATATGGTGCATTATACGAGAAGCAGCGGGTGAAGATAAAAGATTTGTGTTTGGGGATGAACAAAACTAAGCTGTTCCTTGTAGTAAAGCTGTTAATCGTAGAAAATGTTTTAAGCTTCTTCAGTAAGTAATCAGGTTGTCGAGTTTTCAAAACTTTATGTGTGTTGGTAAGAAGGTGTAAAGTTCTAAGTTTCTCAAGATTTAACCATCCTGATTCTTTCATTGCTGGGGATATTTGGTCGTATAACCGTATACCAAACGAGAAACGTAGACAGCTATTTTGAATACCCTTGTATTTGGAGAGCATCCGCTTGTTTTGAAGCAGGTCCATGAATTCTATCGCAATAGGAAATTTTTTACATAATCAGAGACTCGCATAGTGTAAGTTTCAAATTTGTGTCGAGCAAATTACGATTAGGAAAAAGCAGTCTGAGAACGTTATAATGAGATTGGTTCAGGTAGCTGACATGTATAGTAAAGTTCCAGATCAAACCACAATCCTATTTGCACAATCCGTTTGGTCACCGTATATTGCACAAGAATTGATGATTTATAGAATCATTGCTTGAAGAGGGGTAATGAATAATTACCTAACCAACAGAGAAATAATTGAAAACTGGATAATGAAAATTAGTTTTGATAAAAAACGTACTTTACCAAGTAATAACCTTCATGAGAAATCTTGACATAAGAGATCTCTATCGTTGAAACAAATGGTTTTAATTTTGAAAGGTATATGACCATCTGTAACCTGACGGGGAACCAACGCAAGGATATCTCTACAATTATCTGACAATAGTTATTTACTCTATCCTATATTCAATATGTATTCCCACAAAATGAGTATGTTAACAATAGAGAAAGTTATCTTCACAATAACATTTGGATTCGGGTGATTTTCCGCCAATACTATTTGAATTTGGCTCAGAGGTAAGGATTATTCCACCGTCACAATTCTTAACATGGAAAAAAAAAAGTTTTATGAAGAAACTTCAAAAATGAAACGGTAAAGATATTGGGTTATAGATTCCAAAAAAATCTGATTGAAGATATTCCATTTAGAAATTTTGTGAATTCCACCTTTGGTGAAGTTCTTGAAAGAATTCATCACAGCGAAAGAATGTATGAATGTAAAATTCAGAAAGTTTACCTAATCAAATGCAATTGATTGAAAATCAGCTTTATTCAGCTTCAATTTTGAGTCATTTATCCTAGAGAAAGTTACTAGCATGAGAACGGGGGAAACAGTCTCTCGTACCCAAACAAGTACTCTACCCAAAAACCAGAACTGCAATACTTTTCTCGACGCCTGTTTTACCAACCGACGTGATTGTGGAAATAATGTTGCAATGTTTATTTCATTTAATTCATTTCATACACTATTCTACAGGATAAACCCAATTACAGAATAGGGAGAAACGGTGAAATTCACAAATATGTACTCACATAATGTAATTTGTGAATCATGTCGTTTTGTGTTGGTGTTGTTTGGAAATTTTTTGATTTGTAAAATCTGCCAGTTGAATACATCTAGCATACGACTATCAGAATTAGAGGTATCGCACATTGCGTAAACTGGGGATTTTTTCATTATATTTGTTCGTGGAATCTTGAGATAAAAGACAACATTATTCCTAGATGACCGTCTAGGAACCCAAAAATTCAACATATTCATGTAACAATTGGGGGCAAATAATAATATTGTTTATGACTTCGAATTGAAAAACAAATGAATAATATACTCGCCTTACCTCGAGACCACAAAAATTGTGAGTTTCAAGCAAATCATAATAAGGTATTCCTGCAGTAGGATACGTGTCTTCAAGTTCAAAAGACACATATTTCAGAAGTCTCTCAAGTCCTTCTAGTTGATTTATATTAACCTGATAGTAGGTACTCCATACAACAGATGCATATTCCAGCCTAGATCAAACTGAAGTGAAATGAAATAATTTCAATGTTAAAGCTTTTTCGAAACTTTTCTATTTCTTACTAAGAATCCATAAATGCAATAAACAGCTGTCAGAGTAGTGTCAATGTACCAGTGTGTCAGGACGTACCAGAACTTAATTGTTTATGACGTAGTTATGTGATATCAGATTCGTTTTCAGTGAGTAAGACATTACATTACATTTGGATATGTTGATAGATAAATTATTCTTTCAACACCATGCACCGACACGATTTAAATTCAGGGTGAGACGTTTGCAATCATTAGAACAAGATGTATTGTGAAAGAGTTTCAATTCATCAGCATATAGGAAGAAATTAGCATCAATCTCAGATTCGATATCATTGATGAACATATTGAACTGAATTGAAAGCGAGGTATTGGTCTTAGGTTTGACCCTTGTGGTAGACCAAATGTGGCTATATATTCGACAGACTTGAGGCCATTGAGCTTAGATACTGCTTACGGTTGTGAAAATACGATTTCAAAAGAGTAATTAAGTCATTGGATAACCCAAAAGTCGAAAGCTCGTTGAGCAGGATTCTGTGGTCAACTCTGTCAAACTCTTCAGAATAATCAGTGTAGATAACATCAGTCTGAGACTGACAATAAATCCAGTCCGAAATACATTGAGTAATTATCACAAGATTGGTGATGGTTGAACGTTCTTTCATGAAACCTTGTTGATTTGGATTAATAATGTTGTTGACATGACAGTAGATTGTCTTCTGAAGAAGCATCTCAAACACTTTACAGAAGTTGCATATGATAGAAATTGGTCTGTAATTTTTAATCTCACTTTTATCTCCTTTTTTGAAAATTGAGCAAACTTTCGACATTGTGTCCTTTCGAATATCAGAAGGAACGGCACTTCCACTTGACATTTTTCAATATTATATATTCTGATTCAAAAAACTCCTCAATAAAGTCTGGAAAGTCTCAATGCTTCCACTCAAAGCCGTGTATTCATTTCCATTATATTTGGTGACAACTGCGAACACAAGAATATAATTCTGGTTTTAATGAGACTAACAAGAAGGAATGGCAAATCCAGACTTTATAGAGAAGGAGATCATTGTTCCGAGATTAAGGAACAGAACAGGCAACTAATAATCCCTGCCAATGTCGGATTTGAGTCCAAGGCAACCGTTCAGTGCATTTCTCTGCCGCTCCGGAGATAAGCGGCTTACTGTTTTCCAGCAAAGCCGAGAAGAACACAAAATTATTGGGATGTCGAAGAATCGCTGTTAGTTTCAATATCGTTCGCTGAATACGCAAATCCGAATTTTTAATTATTTGAATTCCAGTACAATGAAGATCTGAAAGGGGTCAAATGATAAAAAAAATAATGAAATATTCATTAGAAATAATGAAATGATGAGCGAAATTCAAAAATGCATTTGTTAGAATTACAATTGAGTCAGTTATTTGAAAATCTGCCCTTGTCCAAACGAATCAATTGTTCAGTGGGACTATTTTTCGGGTTTGAAGGCCGTTGTTTCTTGGAATTTTTTCCTGACTTTCCGATGACGCGAGTGGCTAGTTTCTTCAGAGGTTATCTCCGATAAAGGGATATTACGGTTGTGCGAAACGTATTAATGTTGACTAAGGTAGTTTGGTGTGCTGAGAGGAAGTTTAGGTCGGCTATGAACGGTTTAACCATGATTGAAAGCAACATATTTAGAGATGATCTCGATATGATCTGTGGGCAGTTCGTCGAAAATATTCAGGAATATAGAGACAGGTCAAGACGGAAAGTCGTGATGAAAGGAGACCGAAACATCCTTCCATCGAATATTGTTGAACTCATCAAGGACAAGAACATCAAGCGGAAAATGTGGCAGTAAATACAGCGAGACCACCGCTATAAGGATCAGATGTTGAAATTTTCTGCGGAGGTTAATAAATGCATCTCAGATTTCACCAATGAGAGGTGGCAGGGCAAGTTTGAAATTCCTGGTGTTGGACAACCGCTTCGAGGCCATACCTACCGTACAGAGGTATCAAAAACATGCGACACGTTGACATGGTCGGGTATAAACCAGTTCCGGCCATGACGGAGCAGAACCTTGTACCAAAAATCTGGGGAAAAACAAAGCTCTAAGGCTTGATGTATTCGGCTTTGCGAGAATGCGGCTTCACTCCGCGATCTCGTAAAGGTCTTGTGCAGTTAGTGCATATACCAACACCGTTGACTTAACACCAACACTATCCAAAGGGTCTAAAGAGTACGGAATTTGTGCTCATCCACACGGCTGGCAAAGCAAACACTTGATTGATAGCTATAGCCCGATATTGCTCCTCAGTGTGGTCGCAGTGGTCATCAATGAAGTCTTGCTGAGTAGACTTCTTATTCGCGTGGAGAAGAAGATGAAACTTGTTCCGGAGGAGCAATTTGAGTTTCGACTAGGTCGGAAAACGATATCTCAGTTGAACCGAGTTGTTCACGTTATAAAGAAATATTTTCACCAGGGGAAGAACACAGTTACGGTTCTGCTGGGCATTCAGAAAGCCTTCGACAAGGTTTGGATCGAATCACATTTGCACGTTATTCGATAGAAGTAGACGTCTCGTAGGGTTCCTGTCTATTACTGCACCTTTATTCATTGTACACTCACTTTCCCATGTTATTGCGAACGAATGTGGGTATCTATGCGGACATAGGAATCACACGTTAAAAGGTAAGACCTCGTTAGTCCTTAGCTCGCACAAGTTTCTCAACTTCTGAGAGTTGTCAGTAGGAGATTTGAGCCGGTTCTAAGCCTCCCCCCACCACTATGACGTATTAATTGCTTTTTTTATTGGTTGTTGTTTGGTGAAGTCAAGGTGGTGTGACCTTGAAGGGTGTGGTGTATGGATCGTTCAGAATTTTTTTCCCGGTTCTAATCCTC
>WOGN01009652.1:0-10726 GCA_015342105.1 Leptinotarsa texana | reverse complement strand
TATCAAAATTCATCTTTATTGGAATTTTATAAGAATCTTCCACAGGAACAATTTGATAATTTGCATAAATTTGCTCGTGGGTTGTTTTCTGTTTTTGGTACTACTTATTTGTGTGAGAAAACGTTTTCCAAGAAGAAGTACACAAAGAATGTTTACAGATCTCAATTAACCGATGAACATCTTAAATCTCTTTTGATAATTGGTACAAGTGAAATTGATCCACAACTACAATATATTGTCGGTGGAAAATCACAATTACATATTTCTCATTAATGTTTTTGTTTTACTGTGATTCATTTTTATTTTTTAGTTATTAATATGCTTAAACTTAGATACTTAAGTTAAGTTTTCTTTGTTATCATTTCTGTCGTTAAGATTTGCCTTGCAAGTAAATAAAACCGAGTAATTATCATTCTGTGTTTTCTTCTTCAACTTATAGTAACAACAATTAGGTAATCATTGGCTGTCGCGGGCCGGATTGGAGACCCCTGATATAGGGTAATCAACCATACAATACCAAATGAAAGTATTATAAATGCAATTTTTTGTCTACACATCACTTCTTAATTATAATCTTTAATCTCATTTCATAACTCCAGTAAAAACGACCATGGTGTCGTCTGACCTATTTCTATGAAGAAATATCAACTTGAGTTATCTTAATTTATTCTTGAATTCAAAAGAATACCGAAAATATCATCTGGCAATACTTCACTTTCTGGATCGTCCAAAATCAGTAAGACGGTGGTAGTCTAAAAAAATTTACGCAACACCACGTTGAGTATCCAGTTGAGCGGCTGTTTTTTTATCTGTTTGATAAACCGTTCCTGACAGAAAACCGAAACATGCCTCTAAAAATGTATAGTTTGCCGACCAGACGGAACTATAACACCCATAGACAGCTGGCAGCGCTAATGTAACTAGTTAATTTGTTAAGTTAGGTAATATCATTGAAGTATTGAGCATATAGGTATTTAACGGCATTAAATAATTAACACAATTATGGAGATTCGGATTGGTATTCTAAGTTTGTCGATCTGTTGGTCATATAAGAAAAGTATATTTTACCGTGCTCGGCAGAGTATACACTTCCGGAATAAAATATAAATGAAAATGTTTGACGTTTCATTTCTATTAAGAATGTCAGTGAAGAAGTAAGTGTGGCTCTCTGATAAATATTTTTACAAAGAAACGTCAAAATGAGAAATAAATTCAGAGTAGTTATTTGGAAAAATTTTATAATCAGAAGAAGGCATTGGTTTCTCACTATATTGGAGTCGTTACTTCCAATCGCTTTGTTCTTCCTGATAGCATATGGGAGAAGCAAAATTGATGGACTGAGTAAAAAGGAAGTTAACTATCCCAGTCGCAGTGAAGTAATGTCAATTTCCAAAGATATCGATGTTGGATCGACATACATTCTTTATACTCCAGAGAACAATTTCACCACCAGTGTGATGAAAATATTTTGGAACAATTTTCAAATACCTAGTGATAAAGTGTTTGGGTTCGGGACTGAAGTAAACATGGTGGAACATTATCACAAACTTTATAATTATACGATCATTGCTATAGTTTTCTCTGGAAACGACCCGAAAAATGTGAAATACACCATTAGATACCATGAAAACCGGCCCTATTACGAAAGCGAAATATCCACTAACCAAAGATACTTACCGCCCTTTTCACCATTCGTACCTGGACAAGGAAGCAACTACTACTGGAAGGGCTTAATTTCTGTTCAAAATATGTTAGACTTATCATTCATTCAGTACTCTCTCAATATGGAAAGTGATGTTACCATAGAAGTGCAGGAGTTTCCTTATCCTCCATACATATTGGATTCAGGCATCACCAATTTATTTTTGGAATATTTGCCTGTGATGACCATATTCAGTTTCATATTCCTCTGCCCTGCTGTGTTGAAAAGAGTTGTTGAAGAGAAGCATTCAGGAATCAAGGAGCTCTTGAAAATGGTTGGCATGGAATCATGGATGCTTTGGCTAGGATGGATGGTCTACGGAATGGTCCCTATTTTCTTTTCGGTATCTATTATAGTTTTTTTAATGAAAGTACCTATTTTTGGCTCAGAATACCCGCCAATTGAGCATAGTAACTTTTTGCTGTTATTCTTTTTTTTGTTATTTTACTGTATGACATCTATAACACTCTGCTTTGCTATAAGTTCCTTTTTCAGTAAGCCTACAACTGCCATGGTTACAGGCATCCTAATTTGGATTTTATCCTACTGTGTACCGAAATACTCTTTAGGCCTTCACGAATCAAACCAACTTTCTTGGTTTATAAACATTTTATTGAATTTATTACCTAACATGGCATTACATTACGGTTATTCTGCAATATCCGTTTACGAAGAAAGAGGTTTGGGAATTCAGTGGAATAATTTTTATCAGTCAAGTAGTGGGGGTGTTAATGATGTAACCATGCTCAATGTTTTTGTAATGCTGTGGTTTGACATGCTCTTATTCGTGTTGTTTACGTTTTACATGGATGGTGTTAATCCAGGAAAATATGGTGTTCGCAAGTCACTGTTATTTCCTATTTACCATTTGGTGAAAAAATTTAGTAAAATAAATAAAGTTGTGGTAAATTGTGAAACCCTTCCTTTAGAAAATATTGAAGAAGGACGTGGTATGGACAAAGGAATAGAAATTCATAAGTTATATAAGAGGTACGGTTCAAAAATGGCAGTAAGTAATCTAAATTTAGATATCTACAAAAACCAAATAACTGTCTTGCTTGGACATAATGGTGCAGGAAAATCCACCACAATGTCCATGATAACTGGCATGCTAGAAGTGACTTCAGGATCTATAATAATAAACGGCTCTGATATAAAAAATAATATGGACAAAATAAGACAAAACCTTGGACTTTGTCCCCAGCATAATCTTTTTTTTACGGATTTAACAGTCAGAGAACATCTGCTATTTTTTGCTAAACTTAAAGGTCGAACATCTCAGGATGCTGCATTGGAAACAGATAAACTTCTGAAAGACATGAACCTTTATGAAAAAAGAAATTCTTTAGCTCACACTCTTTCTGGTGGTATGAAAAGGAAATTGTGTCTAGGGATGTCCCTGGTAGGTGGATCAAATGTCCTGATTTTAGATGAACCGTCTTCTGGGATGGATCCAGAATCTCGTCGACAACTATGGGACTTGCTGCTGTCCTGGCGGGGAGAAAAAACTATTCTTGTAACAACACATTTCATGGAAGAAGCTGATGCCTTAGGAGATTGGATAGCTATAATGGCTGATGGAGCCCTTCAGTGCTATGGAACGCCAATGTTTTTGAAGAAAAGATATGACACTGGTTATCATTTATCACTGATATTGAATGATGACAAAACCACAGATGAGGCAGCCCTCAGGAAAAATAAAATATCCCTTATCAGGAAAGAAGTTGACAGACATATCCACGGAAATCAACTGAAATCTCAGGATGGGAATCATATTGTTTTTGTGTTGCCCTTTGAAAGTAATACAGAATTGGCAAATTTGCTGGAAGAGCTGGAAAAGAAGAAAAACGAATTAGGAATTGCAAACATTTCTATCACCATAACTACTCTTGAAGACGTATTTTTAAAAGCCAGAGTTGAAAGTAGTGGTGAGGATGATCAAATCGAGAGATCGCCATTGTGCCCAACTGTTAAACTCACCTCATCACGAACCAAAATGACAATCAGCACTTTGCTAAAGAAAAAATACCTGTTTATGAAAACAAAACGATGGGCCTACATAATACCTCTGTTGATAGCATTGCTCTTCTTCTCGCTGACTGTTTACCTTACAAGTCAAGGAAAGAGTAACTTCAATGACGAGGGACCATCACTTGCATTCCGCCTAAACCTGTATGGAGAATCTTCCGTTTTTTACAATGGCTCACCAACTAATTCCCGCATGGAGCTTCTGAAATCGTTTTACAGACAAGCAGTCGAAGCTGGTGGTAGTGAAGCTTTTAATGTTGTGGACGTGGAGGAATCAATAATTGAAAAAGGAGAGGATAACATTGCCTACTACAAGGAACACATGATTGCTGCTGCAAATTTTTTTGTTACAAATGGAAGCATTAGAGCTGTAGCTATGTACAACGCTGTTGCTCTTCACAGTTTACCAATTTCTCTCAATTTAATCACGAATGCAATTGTAAAGACCTTACTAGGCAGTGAATACTCTATTTCGACCAGTTACTGGCCTCTGGAAAGTATTGACACCTCCGCATCCCCAGTAGAATACTCTGAGACCATATTTGCAGTACTGTGGTTGATTATGATACCTATAGGCTGTTTATTCATCCTCGGTAGCTTCATCATATTCCCACACACAGAGATTTCTACAAGGTTCATTCAGCTGCAGTATATGTGTGGAGTAAAGCCTATTTATTATTGGACGACCAACTTTTTAGCTGATCTAGTTGTATATTGCATTATGATATTTCCACTGACTTTGATTGTGTGCCTTGCTTCCCCTCCTTTCAGACAAATCTATGAATTTGGTATGCTGTTGGCAATTTTAATTGTTTATGGTATGTGTGGTATACCATTCACTTACTTATTCACTCGCAAGAGCTCTGCTTCAGGAGCATTTGCTCTTCTTGTTATTATGGGCATATTTTTGGGTGTAATAATGGCTCTTGTTATTGGGGTTTTGATGGAATCAGGCAGTATTTACTACAAGAGCATAGGATTGAACATCAAACATATCTGTATGTTATTTATACCCCAAGTAGCTTTAACTGGTTCTATTCTCGATTTCTCCCGAAGAGTTGTAAACGTCTACAATTTCCAAGTTGTGCCTAAGAAGCTTGGTAGCAGGTGCTCTTATAGTGGTTATGAATGTTGCATAGAAACTTCGGAGGAATGCTTAAATTTCAAAAATTATGGGCTTATGTTGAAAGACAATTTTTGTCTAATGTTTGGCAGTTGTGCCATCTATCTTTTTCTAAATATTCTATTGGACAATTATACGTTTAGAAGAGCACTTTCCTGGGTCAAGTATACACTTTCCAGCTGTTATTATAAAATCTTTCTCAAAAGAGATGAAAATACTGACAATACCAGACTAGGAGAGAGAGATGATAGCAATGGCACTTTAAAGGCCAATAAACTTTTTAAAACTTACTCTGGAAAGCAAATTGTTAAAAATATCGATTTCACGCTCCAAGATAGGGAATGTCTTGGTATTTTGGGTGTGAACGGAGCAGGAAAAACAACAACTTTCCGTATGTTAACTCGCGAGGAGATAGTAGATAATGGTCAGATACATTTGTTGAAAGACAAAAAGAAAATAAATATTAATGAAGATGAGTACATGGAACAACTTGGGTATTGTCCCCAGGCAGACACATTAAACTTTATTCTGACTGGTAGAGAGATACTCACTGTTATAGCCCAACTTCGTGGCATTGAGAACTACAAAAGAGAAGTTGATTATTTTTTGGAATACTTTGATCTGGAGAAGTACGCTGACCAGCCTTGTGGTCACTACAGCGGAGGTAACAAACGAAAACTAAGTCTAGCAGTGTCCATTATAGGCTTTCGAAAGGTTGTATTACTTGATGAACCCACCAATGGAGTCGACCCATCATCTCGTAGGAAATGTTGGAAACTGATCAAAGGTGTGCAGGAGGAAAAGAATCTGTCCTTCATTTTAACATCTCATAGTATGATGGAATGTGAAGCGCTGTGTAATAAATTGAAGATTATGAAGGAAGGAGAGTTTGTGGAACAAGGTTCCCTGAGCGAGCTCAAAAAACGGTTTGGAGGATTCACTTTGAAGCTCAAACTGTTCAAGAGTGGAGAAAATGCACTGGACGAGCTTGATGCTGCAGAATCCTCACGTAGAGATCCCTTAACATTCCATACAGTTGAAGAAATCAAGGATTATTTCACGAAAAACTCAAGGGGTGAACTCAAAGATGAACATGCTGGTTTGTTACATTTTTACATAAAAGGAGACGAGAAAAATCAGAAATGGAGCACCATTTTCAGGGAGGTGGAGAATATAAAATCAAAAAATCCACATCTCATTGAAGATTACAATATCAGCGAGGCATCTCTTGAAGATGTGTTTTTGAAAGTCGCTAGATCTGAAAGTGAAGAAAACACCAATGGTTAATAATAGTATACAGGATGAACCTGTAATAGCGTAGTCTATCAGTCGCAGAGAGTTGCAAGTCATCAGTTTTCATAAAACAGATTTTCTATCAATAGTAAAATTGACGAAATGTAAACATTTTATTTTGATGTCCGTCGTCCCTGGTGCCAAATCAATTATTGAAGACCATTAATAATGAGTGATGCTAAAATATCATTATTATTGCTTGTACTTCATTTCAAAAATCTTTCATTTGGGGAGATAGGAAATAAACAGTGACTTAATTAAATCAGTTTTTCCCAGTATAAAAAGACAGAAAATTTAAATCCATATTACATTGAGATACCCCACATTTTTTCATATCTGAATCTCCCATCTCTGAATTTCCCATCTCAGTGGAGTCCCTTTATGAGAAAAAAATCGAAATGTTTGAAACAGAAATAAAAAAAAGTAAAAATAAAAAACGCAATCTTATCATGAACATTGTAAAGCTGTGAAAATCAATATCTGTGATTTATGTTTTATATAGATAGGCAAGATTTAGAAATTGAGTTGGGGTGAGATGGTACATGTAAAATTATATATTAATTCATCTGAAAAATTGTAAAAGAATAATAAAATATGTTGAAAAATATGATATGAAAATATCTTTAATTTATTGTTGTATATGCTTGAATTTTATTTGTATTTCAGTTTATATTTAACCACAATATCCTATATAAATTTTTAAGAAAAGATGAGTAGTAGTTGTTAACTGTACAAGGTTATTCGATGTTAAATAGTTGTGGTTTTTTTTCAATATTCGGGAATGCCACTAATGATTTAAGAACAGATACACTAATTATAATGTTATTAAATAATTATTATACAAGGTTTTCAAATCATTTTGATAGAAATAAACTATTTTACATTGTGTCTCAAAAAATTTTTGTGTGTGGCTCTTTCGAAATTAACAATTTTGTGTTTCACAGAAAATCTGTTTGAAAAAGTTTCATTACAATCCAAGTTCAACACCATTAGTTCATGAAATGTTATTTTCCTATATTAGTGATCAAAATCGAATGGAATGTAGATGATGAATTGAACAGCCTCATTGTCAAGTGAATTTATGGTATTATAAAAAATAGCAAGCAATTAAAAAAATTAAAATCTTATGCACAAATTTGATTGTCAAAATATAATGGACAAATGCTATGATGGTTTTAATTATAAAAAATGTCTTCCAAAATTATGCTTTTCACCCCTTTCTACTTTTTGTTAGAACTAAAAAGACGTTCACTTTTTTCTTCAGTACCTAATCATTCAAGCAGTAATCATCACAAAAAAAGGTTAAAGGAGATGATAATCGGGGTTACAATTGAGTCACATTGTTGAGATACCATGAACCCCTAAACTAATAATAAATAACCAGATGAAATTAGAAATATATATTCACAAAAAAAATTGTTTTTGTTGGTCATGATAATTTTGCTATGAGTAACACAGATAATTTTTCAAATCAGCAACATGGGTCTTCAATTTGAAATGCATAAAAAAGATAAACTTGGCATATGTGATTGAAACGGTAATTAATTTCAATGTATTCACTAAATAATTTTTTGTAAGTAATACTTATTGGAAAAATACTTGACTTCCAAAAAAGCTTCATCCTCAAACACCAGAGTCTACAAAATATTTTGTAAACAATGTTGAATTATGGCTCCTAGGTCTATTTAAATCATAAGTAGTTTTATTTTCACACAGAAACGAAGATCAAAATGTTTAGTTAGTTCTAGAAAATATAAATGAATACTGAAAACATTGAGTATGACATCATTCATACAGGAAATTGCCTTTTTGAAACATAACTATTGTTGCTGATTACTGTTTATATGCTTTGCCAGTTTTTCTGATCTTTCCAATATCTTAAAACCCAGATGGTATGATAAGTGGGTATTCTAGTGTTGATAATTATGAGTTATTTTATTCACAAACAAATATTTGAATATTCATTAATGAGTTAATGGAAAGAGAATAGCATTTTAAACTTTTGTATTTTTGTAAATATTTAAAATGAGAAAAAATATTGAGTTTATTACTTGGTTCTGTATTATATGGTATACATAGCACCCTCTGCATACAAATAAATGTGTATTATTATTCATGAATATGAATAAAATTTGTTTGAAAGTGGTTGACATTGTTTCTTGGTGAATTTTAATAGTTTGGACTTCCATTGTCTAATAGTCTAATATGATTCTGATATAATTCGAAGGAACAAATAAAATTAGAATGAATAGCTGAAATATCAATTATATTCAGCAATAAAACGTGAAATGAAAATACAACAAAACGAATAAAATAATCAAGGTAAAAGATGAAATTGACCACAGAGTAAAAAATAAATAAAAAAAAGTAATTAACCAAGAAATTAAAAAATTTAAAATCAATTTATTTCAAGATATTTCAATTGCTAGTATCATTTTTATCTTAATTATTTTATTCGTCTTATTGTATTTTCAGTTCATGTTTTATTGCTTAATATAAATGATATTGTAGCTATTCATTTTAATTTCATTTGTTCTTTCATAGATTTCGAATCATTGAACTATATTAGAGATTGGAATTCCGAACTAGTAAAATTCAGCATGAATTTGATTGAATGCACCAATGTATTGTGATAAATATGTAAAATATATGATATACTAAAATTATTCTTAACCAAAGTGCTGTGCAACAGAGTCTAACTAAATTATTTTTGTCCTATTATTTTAATCACAACTTGATAACCAATTATGCTATTGTCAATTTTTACAAGTTTCGTAACATTTGTACTTCCTTTTCAGTTTTCAGAATTCTTCATGAACTAAATTATCATTTGTTATATATTTTTCGTAATCCCATACTGTTATTTTGATTTAATGGTATTCAGATGACAATTGAAAAGTTAATGTTAACAGTCTCCGTCCGTTATGAGTTTTAATGGCCGGTTAGAAATCACTTGTTCAAATATATTTTTCAAAACTATTCTGCTTACAATAACAATATTTATAATAACATTCTTGCTTTTACGCCACTCTTAAAAATTTTCATATTCGTTTTGATATCGCTCTCGAGTTATTTTCGGCAGTAAATCAACACTTGCTGCACATGATTCTCCCCATATTTCTAATAAAATTTGATTTTGTTCCTCAACTTCTTCAATTTAATTCATGGTCGTTGATGAAGCGAACTCGCGAACACAAAAAACTGACGTTGTTTATAATATTGTTGTGATATTATTAAGCTATTTCATGACAACACGATGTTGGGATTTTTCTGTAGAATTACGATGTACGTGGTTTGTTTTTTCCTTGGAATCGAAATGTAATCTTCCAGTGGGATTATGAAAAGTTTTGAACGACACACAGCCAATATGTAAATAACGGATTCGGTTGTTATAATATTCAACCTCATCTTTTGTATGCTACATATAGACCTTGTAATGTTAATAACTGTATTAATTTGTCAATCTGATATAACTTATGTCATTTTAAAAAAACTTTAGCAAGTGATATATATATTTTGTATATTTTAGATATTAAGTTCAGTTATATATTTTGGTAAGATAATATTTATATGAAAATAAATACATATTTCAAATATATTTATGATCATATATATGTTAGATGTCAGGACCTGTTTAATTAGTTTTTTTGAGATAAGATACCATCTTTCTTTTTCTGGGCTCGGTGTATTCAAAAAGGATCATCGGATCAGGAATGCTTTATTATTCACAATATCAGTTCTGTTGACAAAATTAACCTGAAACTAACTCAATTCTAAAAAATTGATCTATTAAATAGTAACATTGAAAAAATAAAGTTGATGTTGATAAAATAGGCATACATTAGAAAATTCCTACGAGAAGTTCTACTTGAGGTTCTTCTAGGAAAAGACGATTAATTATGAAGAAATGCTTTCATAGTATTATTTTTTCGGTGTCAAGGGCATCGACTTCTATGGTTATAAGCCTCGTGTTCTGAATAGCTTATATTAAAAACTCCGCGAGCCACCTAGAACGCTTCATGGCTATTCCAATCAGCTATGTAACGTAGCAGAACATACTCAACCTCCTCGATAGTGTAGTAGACCTTTTATAACAAGAGTTTTTTCAACTGTCTACGAAGCTGTTTTTTACCACTGTAGAATAATCTCTTAATAGATGAAGAAAAGAGAACATGAAAAGTTTTAATGTAAGTTGAATTCCATGATTTGATACCCATACAATGTCATGCCTTTGATTTTTGAGCCTAACACACAGTTTCAAAAAAAAATATACAAAAGCTTAAGATAAAATATCATGCGGGTGTGAAGTTATACACATTGAGAGAAAAATATTTTTGTAAATTATCCCCTTAAAAAAATAATGCTGGCCTCCACACCGTAACTAGTCGAAGTACATACTCAACAGTATTTGAGTTTTTGTTGCTCAGAAAAGATTGCTGAGACTAATTTTTAATATAGATTTTCAAGATAGTTGTAGACCAATTTTTTAAGAGAGGGCCTATTGACGGCACCTTCTTTATTTATCTTGAAGTGTGTCACTTTTGCCCGTAACAATATAACTGAATTTGTCACAAATGTGG
>WOGN01009651.1:0-10727 GCA_015342105.1 Leptinotarsa texana | reverse complement strand
CTCACCAAATCTGATGGCTCCCCGAATATTCAACCATTTGCCAATGAATATAAGGGAGAGCAGGTCTCAAGCCGAATTCAAATATCGTTTGAAATATTTTTTATGTTCTCATAGTTTTTATACTATTGAAGAGTACATGCCCCATTAGTTTGTAAGTAGTATCTAAGATTTTATCACTGACGGCTCCTACACAATGTATATTTGAACGCACTTTTCGACGTTGGTCAACCTACACTGATCCAGGATGAGGATTGAGGACTCTAGTGGAGACTGACTCACCACAAACAGTGCGTGAGATAGCGGAAGACCAGGGTGTCAGCTTCCGTGAGGTTTTTGATGGATTAAAACGTATTGGAAACGCCAAAATGCTTGAAAAGTAGGTGCCCCACGATTTGAACGATCAACAGAAATTGTCACGTTTCGGGGTCTATTCTTCTTTGCTTTTGCGCAACCAAAACAAACATGCCATGACAATCAAAACACCGATGAGCCACCCAGGCACTTTCCGGAGACGAAAACCCACCTAAAAAAGACCATGGTTACTGTATGGTGGTCAGCGGCTGGTGTGATTCACTATAACTTTCTACAAACCACCAGAGCAGAGTCCTATTGTAAGGAAATCGGATGAAATGTTCAGGAAATTTTGGCAGCAACAGTCATCAGAAAAGGTCCGATCCTGCTCGAAGTCAACGGATATCCGCATGTTTCACTAATCGCCGCCTGGAAATCAAACGAATTGACAATTGAATTTCTGCCTCGCCCGCCATACTCCCCAGACCTGTCGCTAAACACTTCGATAACTTTCTCACCAGTAGTACCTTCGCCAATTCGTCGACTACGTCGGAAACGGAACACCCAATTTTTTATGCTGACGGAATTTATCGAATTGTGTTATGAAGGTAAAAATGCACTAATTCAAATGGCGCTTATTTCGATTAAAATGAGATATGACATTTTAAAGTAAACTCATAAAAACGGACAAAATTTCCGACACAACCTTAATATATAACAAAATTTTGGATTATTATTTCAATTTCTGTGAATACCTTCGACTGCCAATTAATTATGAGTCAAGGGTGAATTTTTGCAAATCGAGTAATTTGAATCCAACACATCAACGCGAAAGAGCCTTCCCTACAATGAACATGTGACTTGAATAATTTCAAGAAGTGTGTCAGCCTTTTGCCTACCAACTGTTATGAAAAGTTCAAGTTAGAGTGGATCCACCCACCATCATCAATATATTTTGTGGACAGATTATTTCAATTTCTATTTTTATTACAGTTCACGCTTACTACGGAGTACAAAAATGGAATAACACTGAAAGTGGGACAATATATATTTTCATTTCGGTTTCATATCGTGTATATGTATAATACGGGGAGAACCAAAATGCAGTTATTCGTTATTTTCGAATGGAATTGTTATATCGGAGAATATAAAAAATGGAGAAAGACAATATTATTGTATTGGAAGTGTACTATGATGATGTAATAATGAATATTCGATCAAACGTTTCGTGTCAACATGGCCACCATCAACTTTTTTTCAATACGAATCTGTCTTTTTTATTACTGTTTGGGCAAACTACTTATTTTCGGCAAAATAAGATTTTATTTGACTTTTGCTTTTTATTCAAAAACAAAACTGGCAATAATAATGGTAACTATATAAAACAATAAACAATCTCAACTTTAATACTATATTCGAAATTAATTCACAATATCCTCCGGGGCTCGCAAATTACTCCTTTGGCTTCAAAAAAATGATTTTTGTGATGGGACGACGATAAATTCTTGTTGCTGTAGTCACTTCGACTACCCGTACTCTGCCATAGGGATCAAGAAAAATTCGCGTAACTTTTCCTTTTGGCCATCAGTTTCTGGGGACATTTTCATCCGCAATAACGACGATGTCTCCTTCTGCAACATCACTGCTATTGAACTACTTTTGGATAGTATTCCAGCAGGACATGACTAGAATTGCTGACGCAGTTTATCTTTCTGAATTTGCCTTGGTTATGGATGTTTATGACTCCGTGAACAATTTCAGTGGTTTTAGCTCCGTTTTCAAAACTGTCTTAAGTAATCATCCATGTAATGATATTTTTCAATAGCTTTCACTGCTTCTGGATATTTCTTTCCATGTTTTTTGACATTTTCACGGAGGACGTAAATCACAGAGCTTTGAGAACAGATTTCTCCGAAAATCATGGATTTCATTTGGTAAGTAAGGATAGGTCTGTCTTTATCTCTTCCCCTCCACAGAAAACGCTACGAATCTTGGTCTTCATTTCGTATGCATATCCTTAAAAACATTTTTTTGATGTCTCCCATTACAGCCATTTGATTTTGACGAAAATTGAAAAAAATGTTTACTAAGGAATTCAAAAGGTCAGGACCTTTCAATAAATTGTCGTTCAAATTGATTCCACTTATATTGGCTCTGGCATCAAATACAAATCTGAATTTTTGTGGTTTACTAGGATGTTTTACTGCAAAGTGTGGCAAATAAGGTTTTGTGAGACGTAACGGCGGCTTCTTCACATGTCAAAACTTTTGCATATCCTTTTCCAACGAAATTTTCAACCTTTTTGGAATTTTGCTCTCCAAAATTCGTATCTTTCTGCATTTTCTTCTGTACAGTAAATAATCTATTCAACGCAGTAGCTCTGCTGTCTGGCAAATTGATATTTTCTTTCTTCCAAACCACACCAATTTCCCAGTGGTTGTTTTCTAACTGGCGACATGTTTCTTGGCAGACACAAAATATATACTATGCTGTTTCATCATTTTCCAAACAGATACTGTTGGGATATCTTCATTGCTATATTACCGAACACTTTCACCCATAAAGACGTGAATGCTGCAATCATGACGCCTGAGTTTGCAAATAAAAATCCTAACTTACAATACTTAGGAACCGAAACAAATAACAATTGGAAAAACATTTCTCACAAGAAACAAACCAAAAACATTGGTTATGGTTGGTGGTAATGGAGACGTTTCTGGCATTACCTAGTACCCTACCTACTAAAATGTTAAGCACTACTAGCCACATATCTTGATCTAATATCTGATTCTCCCGATTTGAAGAAAGCTTTTGCTGATGACGTAAAAAACACCCGTCGAAGATTTCCTAAGTATAACCATGAGACTATCCATCAATCCTGAAAATTTTGGCGTAGCACGAAAACGTGAGATATGGCAAGTCGGGCAATTGCGTCACATTTTTTATGAAAAAAGGACGGCATCACAAAACAAGGGTGGGTGGTAAGTCCAGTGAAAGTGTCTCAAAAATAAATTGCTCATCTCAGGAGGTATTTAGATTGTTTCATATCATGAACATACGAAGTTTGGTTAAAAAAAAATTAATACATTTGTGAACGATTTTGAATTTTATATTTTTTGCTTAATTGAACATTGTCTTGGCCATGCCATTTTCTGTAAAAATATCGTTTATATACCCAAAAATTTTAGATCTAGGCAATTTCAATTCTGAATTTCGTGGTATAGTTTTACAATACTTGAATACTTTTATTATAATTTCATTTAGATCTTTTAGAGGATACGTCAATGTTTTTCTGGCAAACCTCAATACTCTTTTATCTCGACTCATGAAACAAAACAAGAACAAACACATGTTGCTCCTTGGTGACTTTATTTAATATTGTATGTATTTTTCAAGGTCGGACACATTTTTCCAATTGAAATACTTCTAGAATCGTATGGAATGAATCCTTTCGCATGAACATTTCCATTCTGTATTTATTTAGCTTATCATTATGTCACTACTGTCAATGTATGTTTTTGTCGAATCGTTTGTGATCCATAAAAATGTCTAGTATTTTCCGAAACACTACAACCATGAGTATTCTACAATATCTACAGAATTATTGTATCATACCAGATATAGGCTAACAGTTTGCCAAGAAAATCCTTGAATTCAAATTTGTACAATCGTCTAGATCTTTCTGTGAAATGTTTGAATTTTAGAAGTTTCAGAACAACTATAAAAAATTCTTGAATATAGTTTTATACATTTGAAGAATACGAGTATATTGACGCAGTTGGGCTATTTTTATTTGATCTCATGTCAATGTGGATAATAGCTATTTATGGGAAAGAAAGTTTTTGGCTTTCCACTACTCCATCTTGATACAAAAAAAAGGACGAGGGAATCTTCCAAAGAAAAGAAGGAAGTAATCAACAAACTGAAAGAAAGTTCTCCTGAAACAGCTACTTTCATATAAACATTGAATTACACGAAAGAAAAAAATTCTTTCGAAACAAATGCTTCTATATGAACACTGAATTATACAGGAGATACTTTTCTCTACTAAGTTTGCATTTCAAACATTCGTTGTGGAATAAAAATCAGATATCATTCACATGAGTTCTACTTTAAACGATTGGTAACAAATTGCACTTACATGGAACATTGTCATCCTCACTGGTATACATCGATGTTTCGCCTTAAGACACTTGCCCTAAGGCTATTCGGTACCAAATTGGATAACATTATAGAAAATACACACACATACACCTATTTATGATATGAGTGTTAAAAGTAAGGTTTATATTGTGAGCGAAAAAGTTGACACAAAGTTTCACGAACACAAATATCATACAAAGTTTTGTGTACAGCTACCCTGTTTTCATAATGAATAGATATAGATATATTTAAAATTTCTATCAAAACACATTTTGACACATCTTGTCAGTTGACTATTTTCATGTTATCGCATTTGCTGTGAAGTGGCCGTGCCAGGTGACGCCGAATCACCTGGTTACCAACAAACAGTATTGTTTACAGCTCAAGCGTTTTATTTGTAGTCACATTTAAAAATCTTGCTGGTGTTCAATATCTTGCATAATAACAACAGTAAGGATTTGTGTGTTCCTGACGATATTGAACAGGCTGCAAAAAAAGTTTCAATTGAATTGTTACCAAAAAAATCAGCTCAGCAGTACTACGTCGCATATTCTAATTTTCTTAACTTGGGTAGACTTGAAAACGTCCAAGGAAATTTTAACGAAACCGTCTTCTTAGCCTATCTAGAAGAGAAATCAAAAATATGGAACTTGTCGACTTTGTGGAGCAAGTTTTCAATGATAAACTCGAGTGCGCTCATTAAAAATGGTGTTAATACAAGCAAATATATTGAAGTAATAGCATTCTTGAAGCAAAAAATGAAAGTTATGGGCCCAAAAAATCAAAAACTCTAATGTCTGAACAAGTCCAGAGGTTTATAAATGAGGCACCAGATGAAAAATATTTGATGCCTACTATACCATACCACACCATGTCCAACCATATTCTTTCATACGATTTATATGAACTAACGCCCACTAGACCGTTCCGTCACCGGTCCGGCACGTGGCGTAGCATGCACGTGCCATACAGTATTCGAGTCGAAAATATTTTGCCGGTGCTGATACGGAACGTGCATGGTACGTGACGTTGCTAAACCGTAGCTCTGCCGCAGCGAAACGGTGTATAAACGGGTTGTAAATCATTTGAAATTTTATTCAGCAATACATTCCATTGAAATTTAGATAATCTCATAGCCAGATTCGTTCTTTGTGGTAAACTCTTCTACACGTTCATACTACACTGATAAGTAAGCCGGAAAAACATACAATACTTCACATCACCTACAGTTTTCAAAGGGGTATCTAACGGTCATTATACGGTCATGATACGGTCATTATACGTGTTGCTAACGGGCTTAGAACACGGTTGATCCATTACTGTGGACAAGATAGACCGTGTCGTGTTCTTTTCCGTGTCTGATATGGTCCTAGCACGGTCATGGTTTGGTATGGTATAGTGGGAAGAGACCTTCAACGTGTCTACTATTTTCGGAATATATGGAGTTTGAATATTACTTGAGTTTTTTCCCAACACCAAATCGTTATTTTTGAACCTCGACACGTGTTTCGATAACCAAGTGATCATCTTCAAAGAGGAAGATTAAAACAATTGAAGATGATTACTTTGAAGATGATCACTTGGTGATCGAAACACGTGTCGAGGGTCAAAAATAACGATTTGGTGTTGGGAAAAAACTCCAGTAATATTCATTACTACACCAAAGGTTCCAAACAGTGCATCATAAATATATGGAGTCTGCCGGCGTGAAGAGCTGTGCCATTTATTAATAGAAGATGCATTAAATTAATGAATAAATCATTGATTAGGTATTCTTCATATTCCAAATACAAAAACGGAAATAGGTCGTTCTATTTGCATTGTTGACAAAAACATTGACTAATACGTTGCCATCTGCCTTCTGTTATCAATCATCAAGATTTTTTTCTGAAATACTCATCATAAATGCAGTGTCAACTCAGTTGGTATAAACAAGTTTCTGAACCTCCCGGAACCAAAGGAATATACAGGTCACTGTTTCAGAAGATATTCTGCTTCTTTGCTAGCAGATTCAAGAGCAAATATAACGGATATTAAGAAGCACGGAGGATGGGAGTTTACAACAGTAGCTGAAGGTTACATCGTTCAATCTATTTTTTATAAAAAAGTTATTGCTGAAAGAAATCATCGTCCTCTTCACTTCAAGAATCAAATGTTAATGCCCATGAAATTGTCATCTCAGCTAGTTTAAATATATTACAAGGCTCTTCAATATCGCCAGGTATTAATATCAGCAGTTGTTCTAATTGTACTTTTCATATATCAATGTTCATTAATAATAATGTATTATTATGTATAACATTTGTAACAGAATTTAATTGTATCTTTATTTATTGTTATAATAAAACTTCCTCCTTGCAAATTGAATAATTATGTTTTGTTTATGGCTATTTGGTCGAAAAAAATCCTGTTAATGATAATTTTAGCACTAGTGTTAAAAATATTTTTAACACACTACTTTGTAAACATCATCTTTCAATATTCTTGACAACCATTAAAATTGCCACTTTCAATGACAGTTGTACAAATTTTTTTTTATGTTATAAATAATGTTTATGTCATATGCTAAGTTTTTAAAATGTTGTGATAGTGTCTGTCGCCTTGAATTTACATTATATTCAATATGGTCAATAAATTACTCCATTGTACTCTACTTTATTCTATGAGCTGGTTTCGGGTATATTCTGTATGCTATTAGACCTGACATTTCTACTAAAAATGCGGCAAACATTATCAAAGGCGATATAGTAGTGGTCGAAATGCTCTTCCTTTCTACGATGCGTACAATGAAAGAAAGACATGGCCACAAATTTCATTATTTCTCACGCTCATTAATTTCACAATGAAAATCTGAATTATGCTTGTCATCAATCGCCATATAGAAATATCATTGAACCTTCGACTTCGTCTTGTTCAGTTAGATATTTTATAATTGAATCTACCATTGAATTAATATTCACATAGAAATTCTCGACAACTGCAATTTCAACTTCTTCAGTTAATTAACAGTTGTCTCTAAGCATTATTTTATAGTTTATATTTGTTAATTGTTTCATATACATGTTTTACTTTACTAGACTTTGCCAATAAGATATTCATATCTTGGTTAATAAAGCATATTTTGATTTGATTTGATTTGTTGTCAAAATCATGATAAAAAATTATCTAGTTTTAAAAAATGGCGATGTTTCGAAAGGGACTGCTTTTCATTTTTAAATAAAAATTTCTCTCCAACCAATCGATTGCGTGATAATGTCTTTTTTCAGACGAACTCAGCCTCGGTAGGGTACAGTAAAAGGATTTTTTTTTGGAAAAACACCTTGAGTATGAACTCAGTTGCAGTTTATTGTGAATAATTATAAGGAATAACAATTTTGAAAAATAACTTAACATTCATATACAAAGTGGATCGAATCAAAAAAAAAATTCATAATTTAAAGCGCAATTGAACTTATTACAGAATCTACAATATTTACATTGTTAAAAAATAATCCTTGACTACGATAACAAACCGATCTGGTCCAGCTGCTAATGAATGGTGGCTTTTTGCCAAAACACCAGATGGAAACTTACATTTATAACAAAAAAATTAATCGTTGTTTTACTTATCTAATTTATTATTTTATTTGCAGATTTCATCGCACGAACAACGTTATATCCGGACCAGCTCCAGATGTTCAACTGATCAGTACACCACTACGACTTATATCAGACGCATCAGAGAAAGTGTTTATGAAGTATTGGAATACGGTGAAGGCACGATAGAATTTCTTCGAGTGTGCAGTACAATGACTTAGTATGACAAAGATGAATAAGATGGAAACATACAAATTCGTAGTTATTCTCTTGTCGTATTGTGTATGTTCGGCATCAGGATATCCTGCCAAGCCCCTGAACGAGAGATCGCCTGAATTAACCTGGGAAGCCTGGCTTCTTGTGGATGATCAGAATCAAAACAAGCAACTGATGAATTCTGATGGAATGCTGAGAAGGCGAATAACTCCAAAGTCCATATTCATTGCTCCAACGTTCAGTCCTGAGTCTTTGCCCGCTTGTGCTGAAGGATATAGTTCGGACTTAATGGGTCGTTGTATTAAAATAATTAAGCTGGATCAGGATGCTCATTACGAATTTTTAATTGAAAAGTTGAAGGAAAAGTTCAGCTCGGCAGACTATGACGATTATTATGATGAAACGGTTACAACGGCTGGCCCTTTGCAGGTAAATATACCGTTAGAGATCAATAGTGGATTAATCGAAAATGACGAGAGTGATGAAGAAACTGATATTGCCATAATAGTATCTCCCACGAAAACTTTTTTTGACCAAAAAGTTCTCAATTTGGACAAAAGAGAGAGCATGGATGATGGAAAGAAACAAGAATTGTACCTGAAAAATATAGCAAAATCTACAATAAATAGAGAAAATGAACCCGTTAACAGTTTGGTGGTGACAGAACCAGTTTCACCCACAACAGTTGATAACGAGGATACCACCAAAGTAACTGAGACTGGGGGTTTAATTACATCTTCCACCTTTGATACGACTACTTTTGAACCAACTACAGTAGACATGCTGGATCTGGAACAACAGGATAGTACTAATTCGAACGTGGAAGTGTTGACAACTACAGAAAATTATTCAACTGTTCCTATAGAAACTACTACTCAACTGCCTTTAGTATCGTCTCTCAAACCAGGTATTCTGCCTCTTTTACCTCCTTTCAAGTGGCGTTTTCCCAATGACAAAAAAGTTCACTCTAATTATGTGAAATTCCCGGACAATCATGAGTCAGTTGTATCTGAAACGCCATCCTCAACAGGAGATCCTCGCGGAAGAAGTGTAGGAATCAATCATCAAGATTTCTCGAGACAATCCGACGATCCAGTGGTTTTCCGTGAATCTGTCGGTTTAGATTCCAACACTGGGCGTCCCGTACCTGCAACAACCCATCGAAATTTCAACAGGAGGAACCGTGACAGGCATAATGGTCTTTTTTCGCCAACGTGGAGTCAAAGCACCTTCCACAAACCAGTAGTTTTGAGATTTTCAAGAAAAAGTGCCTATATTGATACCAATCAGTTTAAAAATGAGGAGTACTATAGATCGATTCCTACAGATGATTTAGCTTATTTATTCAAATTCAAGCATAAACAACCTTTTCAGTAATTAATGTTTAGGTATACCGCTTTGATGTGATTTCGTTGTATATAGTTATTTATTATTGTATATAGAGAGCATAACAATTGAATTAGGTCAGTTATGGAGAATTGAGACAATGTAATTGTGAGGTTAACTATTATTATTATGGTAAGAGTAATTAATACCTTGTTTAAATTGTAAAGCTTGAAATTTAACAGTAAAGGCAACAAAAAGTTTGTATTCATTTTATCCGTGTCATATTTGCCTTAGTGAAAATCAACCAGATTGATAAAATGGAGCAAGCTGTTGAACTGTTTTGCTTCCGAACTAAGGCTCAGCTTTTGAAAATTATATTCCGGCAAATGTTTCAATTGTGTATGTGATACTAATTAATGTAGTGAAATAAATTGTCTGCTTCTTATATCAATTCTAAATTAGATTGTTTCATTTTAATATGATGAAGAGTGAAGAAGAACTCATATTTCCTAAATTAATAATACATTGATTGTTACAAAGTAAAACGTCAAGTTGGATAGTGGCTGATGTACTGACCTCATTCAATTCAAATGTTTTTAACTGTAGATATTAGTAACTAAGAAAATGCAAGTGTAAACATCTATGGAGTATTTTCAATTTTGTAGTATTTATTTTGATACAGATTCGGTTAGCTCGTAAATTTCAAAAAGTACATATATTTGTCTAATAGACTCTCTAAAATAAAATAGTATTAAAACATTTCTTCAAAATAAATAGAAGGTTTTGAATACTTATTTCACCATTTCCATGATTGTATGAACAATTTTTTGATGACCATGTCTCTTCCATTTCAAAACCCAAAATATACAGGGCTCTTCGAGCTTGAGTCTATGCATGGTAAGAGATAGAAAGCCGGTTGAACTGTGGCAAATTTGACAATTTTCGAGTACTATTGAACCAAAACTAGGTTGTTCAAATCCAGAGATATATAGGAAAAGTCGAAAATTTTTAAATTCTATTTTTTGCTGAATCATTTCTATTTATTTTCATATATATTGAAAATATGTTTAAACTGTTTCATCAGTACCGACTTCCATTGTCTAATATAATATAAATTGATTTGAAAACCCTGAAAAAACAACAATTAAAAAATTAATAAGAATAACCGAAAATTA
>WOGN01009649.1:0-10728 GCA_015342105.1 Leptinotarsa texana | reverse complement strand
ATTCTCAATAGTAGATACCTAACTATATAGTTAATTTCATAACAACGTGCTTTTGAACGAAATCTATTTTTTTATGCCAAAACCGTACGTCAAATCAAAATCGAATATTTCGAATCGAAAATTTCAAAAATGATAACACAGTTCTTGGATGATTTTCACTATAATGAATAGCTTTCTCAAGCGCAAACTAAAAGAAGTAAACACGTGTCGCGGTTTTTGTAAAATCCTTTATAGTGAAAATCATACAATAAACTGTATTAACTAGTTTTAATATGGATTTTCATCAAGTATCGGCCAGTTCTATTCAATTAAAAATGATACCGACTAGAGCACCCTGTGGCTCAAAAGTTGAAATCTTTACGGCATGTTCTTTTCACGATTTCAAAAAGTCTCCTTCGAATATTTCATTCATAATCTACCAGTTCCTCAAAAAAAATATACAAGGAATTTCGTGTGTTTCCACAGAAAACACGGAAAATCCACGAGGCTGAAATCTGATGATTTCATTTGCCTTGTCTTGCAAATTATTTTTCTCGATTTCCCACTCCTTTTGATGATGTAAACTACGAAGACTCCGAGGGAGTCTGCGTAGTTCTGTTCATGCATTTCTGTACTTTGAATAATTTTTTTAACTCTGAAATTATTCTTTTAAATCAATATATAGATATATAATACACCTTTTGATTACCCAACACAGAAATTAAATTGTATTTATCGTTTATAGAAGGTTCCTAATGGTTATCATAGTCTCAGTTAGATACTCATTGGGCTAGTTTTGAGATACCCAGTATAGAGATATACATTGACAAGAACAAAGAATATGAAACTAAAATTGATGACTAATTTTCACAGAACAATTGTTTATATTTAATTCGTCAATGGAATTACCCAGATGCATAACGCGTATATAACGTGTATTGATAAATTTAATAATTTCAGGAATCAAACTCGCGAAGCTATCGCTTATCCGGTTTTATTCAGAGTGCAGATTATCCAAGACACAAAACTACAGTAGAAATCACGTTATTAAGACATTTATAGAAAGAGTTATTATCACGAATATTATCATTAAGGAAACCATGTTTTATTTTTTCTACATCGTTACTAAATATAAAACAATGATGTGGTTTTCGGTGTTTTACACTTCCGGTTAAGCAATAGATTTCTGGATATTCTGTAACTTTGATAGCTTCATTATATCCTTTCCAAAACCTTACACAATACTTCCTGAAGTAACTCGGGTTGATAACAAATATGTATCTTCAAGTGGTGTTACATTGAAAATGAAGTTGATACATTCACACACTTATATTCGTTAATATTTGAAAGATGACTTTTTATATAATGGAATGTGCCGATACTTGATGAAAATTCATAACATATATATCCAAGTTTTACAAAAACACAACACGCGTTTCGCTACACAATAGCTTCTTCAGGCGTGTCTATAAGTGTCTTCAGACACGTCTGAAGAAGGTATTGTATAGCGAAACACGTGTTACGTTTCCGTAACACTGTTCAGTGAAAATCTCACAATAAACTGTTCCTTGAATAAGAAGTTTTAAATAATGTGTTACTTACTCTTCAATTTATTTTAAATCTGAATCTTCTCAAAGAGGAAGTGCAGTAAATCTCTGATACAACATTATCAAATTAGTTTCGTGCCATGGAGTAATATATTTTTGCAAATTTTTGAAGATTTGCGTTTTCATTTTAAATAAAAAACCGGATATTTGAAATTGAACCAAATAATATATATTTAAATAAAAATATGTTTGAAATATGTTTTTTCGTTAACCAGCTACCACACCTTTACGAACGACAACCCTCAGAAGTCGAAACAAGTTCGAGCTAAGGACTAACGAGGTCTTACCTTTTAAAATGTTAAATTTTCCATTAAATAAAAAGCAAAATAATTGTTATAGGTACTGTAAGCTACAAAGTTAACTTGTGGCTACCTTAAAATTACGTTAAGAAATATTTGAAATTTCACTCGTTCACGGCGCTTCTAGTTGCTAAAGTTGAAAACTACATTGAAATGAAATGGGGAATATCATGAAACTGAATTTTTTTCTTGATCTTATCCAAAAAAATTGACATTGTCGTTGTTCATGTTCAACCACCCAATTTCTTGAAGCTTATATGAGATCCTTTGTTGCCGACCAATACCAAAAATTATTCTAAGGCACGGGTTTTGAAATTGTTGAATCTTATTTTTGTATTGAGTGGTTAAATAAGGGCCGTGAAGAACATCCACATGGTTGAAAACTGAAAGCACCAAAGATTCACATAAAGACTTTTTCACATAAGGCAAAATATGTCTATGGCCATAAAAGATTTTCAGTGCAGAGTAGGCACGTAGTGATGTTTATTTATAAATTTTTCAAATCTCAGATCTACATCCATCAAAACAGCAAGATTTTTTGCTTTAACAACAATATCTAGTGGTTCATTTCGAATGCAGATATTCGCAGAGTTAATCACTATGGAACGGTGAAATATTGGACAAAAGATTAGTACATTCGATTTATTAGGAACCATTTCCAGTTCAACAAATCTGTTTATATCTGTATTGACAATGTCACAAGCATTATCTGCCATTTTCGTCGGAAAGCTGAGATATATTTGAGTATCATCAGCGTAAAAATGCACCTGATAAGTGTGAAGTCGGAAGTATAGATAGGCCGACTATGGATCCTTGAGATACCCCTAAGATATAAGATATCTGAGCAGTATTTCTGACCAGTTAATGTGTATCCTTTAAAAAGTCCGTCAATGCACGGAGTGTAGCCAATATAAAAAAGTGCATGTGCTCCAAATGAAATACTTATCCGATATGGTTTGTTTTACCATTAGCTCCACACATTGTTCGTAGAGAAAATAGTCTGTGGTAATTCAAATGTTATTTGTTCCAGGTCCGCTACACGGGTTATAGAGATCGACCTCAGGAGGAACGATCAATTCGTTTTCAGAACGGATGTCGAGAAGGGCACACAGAAATTGCTTTCGCCGCCACTGGAACCAATCTTCAATTAGTTTTCGCACCACCAACGACAGGATATATGGCCGATAAGGAGTGTGATTTTGATAAGGAACCGGGAAAGGTAGGAACTTTAAACTCTACACTGAATACTATGTTACGTTTGTGTATAGGTTCTTAAATAATAAGTGAATGACAATTAACAACTTTATTCAATATGACTCAAATTACAACCGATCATTTCATTTATAGTAATTTATAGTAATCTAACTTATAGTCTAATCAACAAGTTCAAAAACATGAAAAATAGAGATGAAGGTCCTAAAAATATGAATGTTTTGAAGGATTTTGGTGCTGGTAGAAAATTGCAATTGCAAAATAAGAATAAAAAAAATTATATTTAATTTTTCGTTAATATCTCAAAAAATATTAATATATAAGCAATTTTGAGAAAAGTTCGTTAAAGAGGAGGCAATTTCCGATAAAAAAGTCTCGACTTCCGGAACTCTATCTCCATTATTTATAATTTTAATTTGACGTTGAAAATAGGGTTCCGCGCGGCTGTTACGGCATGCGCGCGTTGCCGCTAAAGAGAGTTTATCAAAAGAAATGATTTTTTTATGACATAAAATGTCATTTAAAAAATTTGAAAAAATCTAGTAGGTATCTTCTTAACACTTGAATGAATCGAATATTTTTCTTAATTTTAATTTTTAATTGTTTAAAATCGATTTTTCTATATTTCGATTGTTTAAATAATTAGTTAAGAAATAATTTTGCTTTCAAAAATCATACTTTATATTTTCAAATATTTTGTCAAAAAAATGTGTTTTTATTTATTATAATTTGTTATAAAAAAATATTGACCAACGTTATATTTTTTTCTGAAGCAGAAAAAAATTATAAAATCAGCTATATATAAAAAAGTGACATAATTTTTTTTATTTATTATAATACTTTCTAAAATCATACGTTACGGTAATTATAGCTCCAACTTGACTTGTCAATTAAAACATTGATGTATCTTTTAAACTATTATAGATACGATAAAGAACATTCAAATTAGCTCGTTAACGTTGGAAGTTGGAGAGTCTTCTAACGTTCCTTCGACAGCATGATCTTCTTCTTCGTCTTCTGAAACAGTATCCTGAAATCCAAAGATTGATCGTTTGAATCTTTTATAAGCTAATCGTTTTGTATTTCGCTTTTCTAACTCTATTTCCTAAATATAATCAAAACCTTCATCTTCATCGTCTTCTTCTTTATCTTCATTGGCGTTTTCATTAAGTTCAACAAAGTCAGTAGCAATCGACCTTCGGAAGAAGCAGCTGCTCATTACATATAATACTCCAAACCGGAATAATATATTCTAGAATTCTAGTACAGAAAAATAAAATACCACTGCGAAAAAATACAAATTTACGAAAATTCAATTCAAGTGTCATGAGCATCAAGGAAAAACAGATATATAATTTAAACAGTTAGCAATAAAAATATGATTAATTACTAATTTTTAGGCAATTTATCCCTTAACAAAATTGTTCTTGAGTTTATTGCAGTATCTTCATAATTTAACACAAAAGATACGAAAAAGTCAAATAAATACGGAATTTTATAAACAAATGCATGTAATGGGTAATAAACAATAGATACGAACTTGATCTAAGATTTATCTGAAAGAGAAATTTATTGTCTATAAAAAAAGACTTGAATATCCTTTATCGTATCTCTGATAGTTTAAGAGAAACATCAATTTTTTAATTGACAAGTCAAGTAGGCGCTACAATTACCGTATCTTATGATATTAGAAAGTATTATAATAAATAAAAAAAATTCATAGCACTTTTTTATATATAGCTATTTTTATAATTCCTTTCTGCTTCAGAAAAATATATATCGTTGGTCAATATTTGTTTATAACAAATTTTTAAACTAATAAACAATTAAATAGTGATTAAAAACATTTTTTTCCAAACTATTTAAAAGTGTAAATTATGATTTTTAAAAGCAAACTTATTTCTTAACTAATTATTAAAATTGGGGGTATAAATTTAAAATTATAATTTTCTCTAAACAACAAAAGAGCAAAAAAATTTTCAAAAGTATTGAATTTCTCTATTTGTTTAAAACAATTCAATTAACAAATTACGTAAAAAATTCATGGCCTATGTCAATAACTGCCATTATTCAATTTGAAAACAGACATAGCTAAATATGAATTGAAAAAAAATTTTTAGAAATTTTATTTTGCAATAGTTATAAAAAATCATAATTAACAAATTAATAAATTTTTATGAACTTTTATCACAGAATAGTATGAAGTATATATATATATATCAAAAGGGCTCCACGAAGTTTAAAATTTGTAGGCCAATTATTTATACCTTTAATCCCATTATTTATGCCAAATGAGATTGAAAAAAAATGTGTTCGTCAACAATTGAATAACTTTTCAAAAAATTTTGATAAAACTTTTTTTTCTACGGGACTCGATTCATTCAAGTGTTTAGAAGATACTAGATGTTTTTCAAATTTTTAAAATGACATTTTATATTATAAAAATATTATTTCTCTTGATAAATAGAGTTTCGGAAGTCGAGACTATCATATCGAAAATTTTCTCCTCTTTAACGGCCCTTTTTCAAAATTGCTTAAATATTAATATTTTTTGAGTTATTAACGAAAATTTAAATTGATTTTTTCAAACCTTATTTTGTTAATAACAAATGCGGTTTTTTATCTGCACCAAAATCCTTCAAAAACATTTTTCTAGAGGTGATTCCGAATCGCTCATATTTTTAGAACCTATATCTCTATTTTTCATGTTGATTAGACTATTATTACATTAGTTCACTGGCCTCTTACTGTGGAATTAATATTCGAACTGATCGTCCAACGTTCTTACAAGTTCTTCGAATTCTTCTCGTTTATTGAGAGTCCTACCAGTGTTGATATGGTGAGACGTCGCGACATAAAAGTCGGATCACCATTCTTGCAGACAGAACAGTGAATAGCAGAGATGTAACAATTATATGATTCTTTCTGTACACTACCAAAACGAGCCAAAAAAAGGCAAAAACAGTCTACCAAGTAACTATAGTGATATCCAGTGTTACTACCTTTATTAGGGTTTGAAGACCGCCGTAGTTTGGAACTGCATCCTAACGATTCGTCATCGGTGAATCATCAAGACGAATCAACCTCTGAAGAAACCAACCACTCATGCTGGCGAAACGTTAGTATGCAGTTCCAAACCACGACGGAATTCAAACCCGAATGAAGATAGTAACACTGAAAATGTCGGCCTCGAAAGCCTTAAACAAGTTATCAGACACCTCTACGGGTAGGAAACACTGAAACAATACATTCTTCTGGACAAAGGTAGAAAAAGAAAGGCAAACTTGAAACATTGTCGTTCTTATGCCGCTGTCGGGACACAGATATCATACCAGCTTTTCTAGAGTCGATATAATGGCTTTTTCGTGGTCATCAAGCTTTTTTGAAGGCCGTTTTTTGTAATTAATCATCAAGGGTTCTCTTCCGCGGGTGTTCCACAAGGAATCATATTATCTTCAATTACATTTATAATAAATACATCACGATCTATGGGAAAAACCAAAAACCAAATATTTTGGTTTGCCAACTTTGGTACAATAGTTTCTTATTATTTTCATTAGGAAACCCGAAAATTGGCTGCCAAGATATAGAAAACAAGTAAGATTTGAAGTAAATGTGGCGAAATTGGAAATCATGATTTCAAGAAACCATACAATTCTTCTAGCTACGAGGATTAGTTTGTTGGGTGTCAAATTGGATACCAATATGTCTTAGCATAGTCACCTGCTGTGATAGCAATCACAGCTATTTGAAAACTTTGAACACTATTTTCAACAATGTTTTTTTTCAGAGCTCGTGAATAAGTTGAGATCTCGAAAAAAAATTGGGATTTTCAGAAATGAGACAAGATATCGAGAGAAAAGTTCAGATTTTAAGAAGTGGTCTGACCATGTTATTGTATGGACTATGTTTCGCTGATATTGTCTCACGAGAATCCAATCCAAATCCTCTATCTTTCTCAATGTGTGCCATTACCAGTTTTTGATGTGCATCATGCTTTTGATGAGGTAATAAACTGTGTGCAGGATAAAAACAGAGCTGATCAAACTCGCTAAGAGTATTTGAAAAGCAATTAAACTGCGGTTATGGGTGTGTGGGTGTTCGAATACTTTTGCGAAGGCTGTAGGTATCAACGAGTTGGGGAAGAGTTTTGCTATGGCGTCCCGACGATCAATAAACGAGCTCCGCTCCCATTGGTCGTCCTGGGCTGGCGTCGATATTCGCCATGTTCCAGAGTTCGCAATCGTCGGGGTCAAGGATGTGCAAATTCTGAAATTAGAAAAGGATAGCTTCTATTGAGTTCACTTCCTTTCCTCGCTTATTTTTGGTAATTCATTTCCTGAACAGAATGTGACAAAGACGTATTTCAGGACGCTTATTGCAAAGGGGCAATAATTTTTTTTGTCAATATTCATTCACTGAATCATTGATTTGACTTTCAAGTATGTATAGAAGTAGTCCATCAATGAAAACACATAAAAAAATTTAAGACAATAATGATAATAATATGTTTATTCATCACAAATAGAAAACAACTAGAAATGAATCCAATGACAGGTAAACTTGGAAAATAACAAAGAAATTGATACGCGAGTGGTGTAGATTTCGTGTTAATCTACCTATATGTAACTTATCGATATTCATCGACAAAGTACTTTCTTTTGTGAATTAAACATAAAAACTATATATTATATTTATAGAAAACTCAAAACTATGGAAAGTATTGTATAATATGACTCCTATTAATTTAATGGATGCTAGACTTTAACATATTCTAGTTGGGGATGAAATTTGCAAGTGAATATTTAGGAGCCAATTTTTTAGTTAACTATTTTGAGTTCCATCGGCAGTTTATTGAAATTTTTTGGCTAAGGAATGTAATATTTCCGTCCTATAGTTTGAACTGTATTATAGTTTTGGTTCTTTGCTTAGTATCATATGTGTCTTCAACATATTGTAAAAATATTTTATTTTTGTATCGACAAATGCTATTTGCATACAACTGAGACATAATATTCATTGTAGCGGTCACTTTAGAATGTATTTTTGAAGATCTTGAAGCTCCTTCATGCTTTGTTTCCGTAGGAGAGGTGTATTTCAATCGGAGCGTAATAAATTACACTTAGATACCCTTGATGAGTAAAAATCACTACGTTTTGGAAGTCCATCTCAATCATTTTTCAGGGTTTCGCAATCAGAAGCTTTGTAGAAGATGGCAGTATCGTCTTCAAAACTTTCAATCTCCTCACACGCCGTCTTTGCTCAAGAAGGTCATTCAGTATATAAATTTGAAAAAATCGGCCCCAAAACAGTTCCTTGAGGAACACCGCATCTTATTGTTTTCTATCCATGTGTTGATAGCCATGAATCAATTTGTTTATTGTTCCACTAATGCTAATATTTTTAAGCACACCCAATTGTTTTTGGTGGTCAGCGATATCAACCGCTTTAGCCAAATCGATAAAAAACACAGATGTAGGTATGGAAGTTTTTTTGTCTATGTTAATATACAGTGTGAAAATAGCACATAAGAGAACATATAACATAAAACAAACACCTCTGTTTATGGTTTGAAAAACATATCTATATTATAAGAACAACTAACACCTTTTCGGGAACAATTTTACGGGAACTATCTAAAGCACATCGAGGTATTACAGTAGGATCTTCATTATTAAATGATTCATGTTTTTGGATATTGATTATTTTTTGAATATACTATTTTCATTATCCACTGAGTTCATTTGATATGAACCGATCATATGTCTGCTCTAGAGCAGACCCTTGTGGAATACTCTGTTTATATGAGTTTCATTGAAATATTGTCATTAAATTTCGTGATCTAAAATTCATTTTCATGATAAGACACAGAACATATTATTACTTCATTTACTAATCTTCTGGATTTGGCATTAAAAAAACCATTTTTATTCTGCTTTTACTAAAATGTAATCCAGTGGATATTGTATATGTATAAATAAACTTAAGTGAACTGTCAATCGTGAAAATATGTATCAAACATTACTTGATGAATAAAACTTCAAATACAATTGAAGATGAATGTTTCTCAAGATTTAAAAATATTGGCATATGTTTACAAATTTCTTTCAAAATTTGTGATTCAATTTTTGAAGAACAGATACGAAGAATGTTTTGGGGACACATTTCATTTTCACACTTTCAGTATATAGTAACAATATTTTATTCAATGCTGATGAAATTGCTAAACTGCCAAAAATGGATTGCTTTTTGCAATCCATTTTTGTTTTTAGGCAAATATAAAAGCATGAACAGTAAAGAAATCGGAAACAAACTTCTGAGTTTCTTGATTTGATTTATTATATTTTTGGTGGTAGATGTGTCAAAAGTGTAGAGATTTGAAACCTGAAAGTAGGTAAAAATAAATATTTGAAATAGTCAATTCATCTACAGTAAAAAATAAATATAATGTAACAATATTAATTCAAAAGCACAAGTAAAAACTGGTGTTTACCCACTCCACATTTATCATTCGTGTGATTTTACAACACCCCGTATATACCTACAGTTCAAGAAACAGGTCTATAAAAGGCGATTGCCTCGGTTCGTCGGGTCGACAATAACAATTTAATGGCCACCCTTCAAAGTAACATTTTACAGTCACTTTATGAGTTTGAAGTTAAAATTGGGCATAAACCATTTAACGGACAGATATTGTTGTTTAGTGTCACGATTATTAACCGGGCGCATCCCTTTTACAATGCCAACGTTTAGGTTAATTACCCTCAATTTCTCGTAAATATGGGCTGTGAAGATGGAAATGCATATTTAAAAATTAGGGAAAGGTACCTGACATCAGAGTATTCGGGGTGAAATTTCAACTAGAATAGACTGTTGGAATAGACTGCCTTCTTTTGAGGCAGTTCTTTGATCGTAATATAAATGATTTCCAGGAACAGTCTCTTGGACTAATTTTTCTCAAATGTCAAAATTTTTGTTGAATTACAGTCGCTTTAAGAGTGGTGCCTCTGCGAAAGTGGCGATTCACATTGTATTTCAATCGCTGGAGATTAAATCCATTTGGAAAACGTTCCCAAGAAGTTTATTCCACTTACCTCAAAACGATGAGCAGCCCCAGGTTAGGTGTATACACTTTTCTGGTTCAAGCAGCCTTTGCAATTCCAGCGACATGATTGTCCCAAGAAATATTGGTGTCCATTTTAACCCCCAACAAACTTATCGATGCTGAAAGCGTAATTGTCTGACCTGACATTATAATATCCGGTTCAGAGACATTTATCTTCTTGGAGAAAACCGATGCCTGGGTTTTTGTAGCATTGGATTTAATCTGGTTACTTTCAACCCAATTGGTAATCACTTCTGAATCCTCATTTAGATATGCAACCTCCTGCCGACGGGGAAGATGTGCTTTTGCAGCCGAAGTCCTGGAATCCAAGTGGAATGACGTGACAAGTGTGCTGTCATTAGCAAAGCAATATATTGGATTCTTGTTTTTTGTCGTTGATATACAATAAAAAGTGGGTGGGAGACAATATGGATCCCTGTGGAACACCAGCGTTGATGGGTTGATTATTAAAATTATCATTCATTCTTAATATATTATTTCTTTATCAAAAAATGAAAATTTTCTT
>WOGN01009648.1:0-10728 GCA_015342105.1 Leptinotarsa texana | reverse complement strand
TTTGCAGAAACATGTATAGAATTTGTCAAAAAAAAAACAGTAGACAGTTAACTAAATACTGAACTGAAACTGAGACTGAAACCCTTTCAAGGGTTGAAATCCACATTCAAGCAGGGACTTCCTAAGACATTGGTTATCAAACAACCTTTGCCCAATAAAATATTAATCCTTGAAACTGGCACATTTCTTTGTCTTGTATTAATAGTGTGAAATTGCTTATTAGTTTTAAAAAAATTTAAATCACAAAATTACACACTTTAAATTTGTACAATAACGGCAAGGTTGAAATTTGATGAGTTTTGAAAAATTCCTAACAACTAGAGATCCGATAGACACCAGGCAGATGTCAGATTTTAAAATTACTGATTACCAGTGTCTACTCCAGTCAAGACACTCATCGATGTACAGGCCCATAAACTTTATACTTGATACAATTTCCAAAACTCCATTATTAATATTCACATAAATGAAAGGCACTTGTTTTTTCTGCATTTAGATGTCATAAATTCATGCAGAACCAGTCATAGAGATTAGAAAAAAACTTCGGTACATATTTTTTCTAGAAAACAATTATATTGTTCGGATGGAAGTATCGTACGCATATAATGTGAAATGTATGGATGGGTTCACTCTAAAGATGTCACCTAAATATATTAGGAATTATCTATCTGTATCTGTAGAGTAGGGAGGATGTGTGTAGGCCCACTAGGAGACATCTCCTTTATATCGGCAGATGAAGACCAAGACACACACTCTCTTATACACGATAACTCCAAACACTCGCATAAGATATGCCTGACAGTTTCATTATCTTGTTTACACATACTTCATAGAGGTGTGTCCACTAGCCCCATAATATGGAGGTGTTTCTTTAGTTTATATTGGCTAGTCAGAAATCCTACTGTTGAGCGTAGGTTTTTCCTGGTCATCTCCAGATATTTCTTTGGCGCCAGCTTCCCAGGGTCGCCCAGGGTGATCCTGACAAGATTGTATCCTTTGATTCCATCCCATATCTTTAGGGATTGCGCATGGGTGTGACGTTTGGCTAGTTCCGCAATTGTCGAAGTCATCAGGCCATGGGTGTCACTGGATCCTAAAATTCTTAGTCCAGCCGCTTCCTTGGCTAAAGAGTCAGGACTGCGATTACTTTTAGTCCTGCCGTGCTTTTAACCCTCCTCAGGATAATGTTATTATCTACCAAGGCTTTGGCTAAATCTTGGTGGCACTCTAGCACTAGCCCTAAGGTAACACTTGTCTGTTCAAGGCTAATAGGGCTTGTCTACTATCAGTGCAGATTGATATTTTTTGGCAGAAATTTCTTTCCTGCTTATATCTTTTGTGACGATTGAGATACCAGCCAGTTCTGTTCGAACCACGCTGGTATTTTCTCCCATTCCCTATTCAATCCTTAGGCTTAGTGACCTGGAGTTAACTCCAAATTCTAAGCCTTCTTCGGTTTTTGAGCTGTCTGTATATATGCGTATTGCATTCGTAGCATCTGACTCTGTGTTCTATTTTATTTGTATTTTTTAGGGTTTATTAAAGACAAACTTGGCTTCAATTGCATCTCTAGCTGCCTGCAGCAGAGGTTACGCAGTAAGCGCGTCTCGCCATAGGCTTAGCCTCAGTTGACCCATTCCCACTTCGAGGTTTATACCAGCCGTGCTCAATCATAACAATCGTAACACAACCTCCTTAACGTAAAGGCCCATAGGAGTCAAATCAATTAGGAATAATATTGGGTCAATTACGGATACTCGAGGAACATCTACACGAATGTCAAGATAATCCGAATCACAGGTGGTCACTGTTTTCTCAGTTACCTGAGGGTATTGACTTATGTTCTGGTGACGTGCGTGCAGATAAGATTTCATCCATTCCAGGGCAAGTCGTTCAATTCCAATTTTTATTAATTTAGGTATTAAGGTGGTATGTTTGACGCAGTAGAAAGCCTGCTAAGATTACAAAAGAGACCAACAGGGTAATCGCCTGCTTCAACCAAATTATAATCTGCCCATCTAAGAAACGGAGTGCTCCAAAACATTATCATGCATAGTTCACGTGATCTCCCAGACAAGGCTGCTCTATTTTTTTATATAATATGCGGCTGGGTATTGAAACATTTTTAGGTGGAGTGTAGGGGCACGAATTAACAGTTTCTTCAGCCGTATTAGTACTTGACATTTTGAAAATTTTTAACTTCAATACACCGTATATGTGTGTACATATATAAAAGGCGTTAAAACCTAACTGATTGTGACATTGTAACAATGAATTTCGCCAGCTAATTGCAGTTGAATCTGATTGGCCAGCGTGAGGCGGCTTGTTTATTTTACTTAACAGATGCAAATATCCGTGGTGATCATGCTTTGATCACTCATCTATCTTTGCTTGGGTTACTTTGTTTATTGGATGCTTATAGATTTCTTCTCTTGCAATCGGGAAAATCACCATTTGGAAATTAGAGGTTAACAAGATAGGTCAGAGGAAATATTATAAAAGACAACTTGTTTCAGTAGAAATGCTGGGATTTCATAAAAGCTAACAGATCTATCAATTTTCAACATATTCTGTGATAGTTCAAATAATTCCAGTTGCCTATACGGATACAATAAAAAAATTGTCTGCAGAGAATTTTTGAGATTATTAACAAAATCCATGGCAAAATGACACGACATATTCTTAATTATATCAAGTGGAGCATTTTTTTAAATTGAGGACTCTCTAGTAGGTTCTTTTCATTCGACAGCAATGATATAGTTTGACTTTCAATATTCTTTTTTTAATCGTTTATTATTTTCCAAACGGTTTTCGTGGGATTATCAAATGTTCCAGTTATATTCTGATATATATTTCTCTCGGACCGCCTATAACAGGTTTTTTATGATCTCGTTTTTTTGGTTTTCATAATATTCACGTTCAGGAAATGTCTTCGATAGCACATGTATGCTTTTTAGCTTATTGGTATTTCTGTCATAGCTTGTCTTGTTAATAATATAAAAGAAATTGACTTGAAAAATTTCAATGATTCCTTGGGCAAATTAGACTGGAGAATATTCGATACTCTCCATACGATGAGAGACTCATTATCTGCAATGAAGATACTTTGTGAGGTAACAAACGACCCTCTTGATAAAGCAGCTTATAACTGCTACAAAACACAATATAAAAAGATCTTTAGTAGCTTCCAAAAAAAACTCGTAAAATGATTTCATCCAAAATCCGCATAACAAACAAAAGGACAGTTTGAATCTTGTAAACAATGAGAGAAATAAAACAGTAGGGTCCAATCTGGAACCTGAAAAACTTAATATTTTTTCACGAATATTGCTGAGGAAGTCATAAAAACTGTACCTAGCTCCGATCTCCTCGCAACTGATTTTCTGAAAAAGTTAAACAAACTTAAAGACTCCCTATTTCTATCGCCTATGAGCTATGAGGAAGTGAAGGGTGCCATAAATAATCTAAAATATTACCATTGTTTTGATGTATATTGGCTGAACCCTTAAAATGAATAACCATTATTTTCTCTTTGTAATCTTTCATGATAACTTAAAAGTTACCAAAGTTACTGATATTACATCAGTTCTAAAAAAGGGAGATCTCGACTTAGCCCACAACTACAGCCAATATCTATTATCCCAATCTTTGGGAAAATGATGGAGATAATTTTGAAAGATCGTCTAGGAAACTTTTTCAAAAAGCATAGTAACCTGGATTCAAATCAATTCGGTTTCCGAACTTCACGATACAAGCAGTCCATAGCATTGTTACTGACGTAGTCGAGGACTTTGAGAGAGGGGAACACACCGAAGTCACCCTGTGTGACTTTTATAAAGACTTCGACTGCGTCTTACATAATAAACTCCTAGATAAATTAAATTTTTATGGCGTATGAGGTATTTCCCTAACATTAATTGAATCATACTTATCCAACTGAACTCAATTCGTAGTCTTAAATAATAATCCATCAGCATATCGTAATATCACCTATGGAGTGCCACAGGGAAGTGTTCTGGGGCCTCTACTCTTTCTAATATATTTAAATGACATCTTTCACAATATGTATCCTACAGGATGTGTCTGTTACGCCGATGAGACAACACTATGGAATTTCCATAAAGATAAACATACTCTGAATAATCTCACAGATGATGCACTAGAAAAAACAAACCTATAGTTTTCTACGAATGACCTTGAATTTAATCAAGCAAAGACGCAGAATATTACCATCTCTACTCACAATATAACTTCTTCTGAAGCTTCAGTGATTTTATTGGGAGTAGTTCTTGATGACAAACTCAAATGGAATGTACATGTTGACCAGTTGAGCTATTTAAAAAATATACTTCCCACCAGTATGTTGACATCATATCATTCATTATTTCACTCACATCTGAACTATGGCACTGTTCTCTGAGAAAACTCGTCACACGCGATTAGAGTTTTCCGGCTACAGAAAAAAGTAATCAGAATAATGGATGAAGGTGGCTATCGTGATCATTATCAGCCTCTATTGAAATGATATAGGATCTTACCATGTATTCACATCTACCAAACACTAGTCGTAATTGCTCTCAATAAAGAAAACTACCAGACAAACTCAGATGTTCGCAATTATGAAATTAGGTCATCTTAGTCACTTAAGACCGCACCATTATAAATTATTCATCAATCATGAAATAAAATTCGCTCCATGTTCACCTTTACAATAAACTACCACCAGTAGTGAAATCACCCAACTTCCTTAAATTAACAAAATACATAAAATCCTATCTTCTTGCTCACTGCTTTTATTCAATCGATGAGTGATCCTTTTCTCTGTTAATATCAATTATGAACTTTGAATTGCGAATTTAAATGTAAACTTGAAGTTGTAAATTTTAAACTGTGAATTTTATATTTGTGAGTTTTAAATTGGGAATTGGAAAACTTGAGACCGTTAACCGTTTTTACAAACGTTATACTAAAGAAATAGAAACTAAAGTCTGATCCCAAAAGTGAAGATAGTCCTTGAACATCGAGCTGGAATATCAGAGCACTTAAATCCCACGTAACTGCTGATAAAGATTGCCGGAATCCTGGATCGCATATCAGAGGAGTGAAAAGTTGAAAATCGTTGGTTCCTTGATGGTTCTTGGAGACAGGAATACGATCAGGAGCAGTGAGGTTTAATGCATTGAACTATTCAGCTATCTTAACAGACTCAATTCATATATGTGTCAGGCACCGACATCTACAAGTGCTGTAATCCATTTATTTTATGGTATATTGACCGATTTCATGGACTCAGGTGAAGGTGAAGGTTGGGATCTTTTGCGATCTCAGCCGGGCATTCGACTGTGTCAATCATACTTCATTATATAGTAAGCTAATAGCAATTGATATTCGAGGTCAGTCGTTGAATTTACCTAGACGCCGACAGTATGTTAGTGTTCAGAATATTATGAAAAAATCGGTAAATGTCAGTAAATCTGACTATATCTCTATCACTATGGGTATCCCACAAAGATCTATATATGGATCCCTTCCATTTTTACTAAATATAATAAACACCCTGCGAGTGCAGAGAATCATACATCAGTGAAACTAAGAGGCCATTGAAAGTTCCCATTGCCGAGCACAAAAAATACACACAGCAAGGAGAAACATGCAAATCCGGAATAGCAGAGCATGTTTGGACTCATCAACATAACATCAAGTTGGCTCAAACTGAAATCATCCACAAGGAGAAACACTGGTTTAGATGAAAATTCAAAGAAGCCGCATATATATTGTCCAACAACGTATTTATTCAAGCTAGCGTATACATAAGTAACATTTGGAAATCTCTAATCAAGCAGAACACAACCAACTCCCGCCAAACGGTTACCTCCCGCTATAAACCAATTAAGCGGAAAGAGGGAAGAATGGATAGGTGAAAGCAGTCGAATGACCTATAAATAATCAGATCTCGAATGGAATTATTCCACTTTTCACCCGGAGATCATGCTAGATACTAACAATCGAAACGTCGTGACATAACTTCGTTTGGAATCTATAAATTTTTATATTTTTAATTTTCATTTCTTGTTAATAATTTTTCAATTTTTCAGCTCGTGTTAATGGTTCAATTGTTTTGGTTTTTTGGTTGTTGCTTGTATGTTATTTTATTGTAATTTCAGTTCGACATTACTTCTATTCTGATATCCAACAAAGCAAAGGCAGTTTTAGAAACACAATATAATAACATATTGTCGGATCTTTACGGGTGGTTCTGCAGAAATTCCCTCAACGCAGAGAAAATACATGCAGTACACTTTTATGATAAACAAAAACAGTTAGCTAATATTGACATTAAAACTGGCAATCATCAAATTGACAAGGTATTGTGTGTGAGATTTTTCGGTATATATGTCAATGAGTGTCTTCACTGGAGGAGATATCGTGAGGCAGTCGTTCCAAATATGAATTCTGTGATTTATGTGTTTCGTGATCTTAGATGTGTTTCTACTCATTACCAGTTGACTATGCTGTACTTTGCTCAGGCAGAATCTCACTTGAGATATGGCATTGTTTTTTGGGCAACGTCATCAAATTTCAATGATGTTTTCATCTCCCAGAAAAAAATAATTGGATTCATTGTTGGTGTATTGAGTACAACCATTTGCAATAATTATTTCACATTTTTAAATCTCAACTCTGCCATGTCTGTTTATTTTTGAAGTCTGTATATTTGTATACTGCTATTTTAAAACATTTCAAAACTAATGCTCGAGTGCATTCAGTTGATAGAACACAACATAATGACGTACGTGCAGCTTTAAAAAAATCCATTTCAATTATCCATCTCCAACAAGCCAAAGAATTTTTAATGAATTACAATTGACTGTTAAATCTATTCCTTGACTGAAATTATGTAAATTAGCATTGAAGGAATTCTTATTGTATAAATTTTTTTATTCTGTAGATGAATATTTTTTGCAGTCTATATTTTTGGCTTTTGCTTCCACATAGACGCAATAAACCATACTCATTTGCTTACTTCACCCCACAAAAGATTTTATTAGGAATGAATCTAGCAAGCTTACAGCTATTGCGAGCAATAATTTTAATTATGAATTTGATAGCGAATATAAACTTCCTCTAACAAACTTTGCTCTAGGACCGTTCGAACGTACTGAATATGAAAATTGTGCGTAATGTGGGTCCGTGACTTTCTGTTGGTGCTGAGAGTTCCACCGATATCTTCCAACAAACGCAGAAGAAATAAGGAATTTCTTGGATATGAATCTCATGATGCGTCTTACAAAGAAATCGGGTTTTAGAGATTATTGATCCTCTTCAATACAGATGAGGGACTCATATATTTCTTCGAGCATGGGTCGTGATCCATTTGACTAGCACATGAGCAATATACACTTGAACGACAACAAAATTCAACCAAACAGGGTGAATCAGGCTTTGATATATAAACTCAGACCGTTGATTGATATTCTTTCAAACAATTATTTGAAGAGTAATGAACCCAATCAACACCAAAGTGTAGATGAGTTAATATTGAAATTCAACGGCCGAATTGGGTTTCGGCAGCATATGCCTCTGAAACCGGTCAAAAGGAGATATAAAATCTGGATACGGGCAGATCAATCGGGATACGTATCGCAGTTTTAAGTCTATGTCGGAAAATCAGACGCAGTTCAAGAGAGCTTAGGTTCAAGAGTGGCAATGGCGACACCAATTGTTTTGGTATTTTTCAGACATGAGCATCATCGAAAGCTTTATATTTGGAGACCGAACACCCACAAAAAGTCTAAATTTGAAAGATTTCAAACTAGCTATACCCGCAGGACTCATTGGTGCACATCCAGCAATATATAAAATTTGCAGTAAAAGTTTAGAATGTTGCAAATAGCTATAATAGATTGGTTCCACCTGAAATGAAGGCAAATGTGCACAAATGCCTATTCATGGTACAAAAGTCTGATGTGGACATTGTATTTCACGTTAGGAGCCAGACGGAACAAGACGGCACTGCTCCACTTGTGATGTCGGGCTTTGTTTTATCAAAAAATCTAAGTGTTTCTTTGAATTTCACCAAAAAAAATTATTTATTCCAATTTACTTTCGTCACGTTTTGTGTTTGATTTTTCTTGTGGTCCTAATACGAAATTACATTTTTATTTTAAATTTTGCAAAACAAAGCGATAAATTTTCTATTTAACTTTTTTTTGTATGTTTTCTTTATCACAAGCAACAAATGAATTGGTGAAATAAAGTGTGAAATGAAGTGTATCTGAAAATAAATAATATCGGTTTCAAAGAGTTGACATGTTTTTCCTTCAAAAATTAGTAGAGAAGTATCCGTAAAAGCAACGACCTCAATGTTAATTGGACAAAAATTCGGCAAATTTTATACGCTTTCACTGACGATTTAATCGAACTCCTAGAAAAGAGGAATAATTAACTCCCCGACAATATCTACCTGAATGAACTCTGGGATTATTTTGAGAAATTCAGAACGGAATGAGCCAGAAGTAAAGGGTTGTGAAACCATGCGAGAAATTATTGGCGTAGACAGAGATAAACCGACACAGAAATGTCAAGTTTCCTTTGATCAGTCCCAGTTTGCATCACATCAATTTGGTTCATGAAATTTCATTTGAAGGAACAATTTATTTTCATTCATAACAAATATACACGACGAAAACTTTTATTTGCAAAATATGATGATTTTGTTATGACGCCTATAAATAGAATATAAGCTCTAAATAATTATGTTCATTAGAAATGATGTACACATTATGTTTATACAGGATGTTTCAAATTAAGTCGGCACAATTGTCAACTTCGTTATAATTGATGCTACGAATTCGGGTAAACGGGCAAACTAGTGGCATTTTCATTGGCCTTCTTGATACTGACAACAAAAAAATTACAGTTGCGTTTTCAAAATATTTCATAAAATGATATATTTTGAATAAAACATCTTATTTTTTATCGTGCATTTCGATTCATAATAAAATTCTCAACAACAAACCTCGAGATCATCGAAAAACTCTTCCAAAATTGTTGATAATAAATTAATATAACTGGGTCCGTTCAAAGAACAATGGTAGAAAAATGAACCGATAATACTGCCACTAAATAGACCACATCAAACATTGATACTGAGTCGTCTTTGCGGATTGTGGGGATAGACTAGAAATAGATTATGTCTACTCCAATAATGAAAATTATTTCAATTGTACATTGAAAAATTAGCCTCATCCCTCCATATGATATTTCTATAGAAGTTTGGATCTTGCCTGCATTTATTCATTAACCATCGACAAAACCCCAATCGTCTCTCAGGTTCACCAGGTTCTAGTGCTAGCACTGGTTTTAACTTATGTGGAGAAATCTTATGTTTCTTCAGAATTCGTTGAATAACAGACGGTGGAACAGCTATTTCTCTAGATACATTTCTGAAAGAATTATATGGATTTACTGCAAAGTAGGCTACAACGTCAATTTGAGTATCTTCAGATAGTACAGATATTAAATTTGCCTGTACTTGAGTTACCCAATGTAACCGAGGCAAATTTAAAGAGACATCCGAATGGAAGGAAAGGACAAATGCCTGCACTAAGGCGTTCTAATTGTATAAAAGAGCAAACAAGAAGATAATACGTTCAGTTTGAGTAGAGCTATGACGAAGATAGCAAAGCCTGCTATCGAAAGCGCTGGCATAAGATTATTAGAAGTTATTAAAGCTTCAAATCCTTATTGTGAATAAATGTTAATAAACCATTAATAATAATATTGAAACATATATACAGTGAATTTATTTTAATTTGAATTTGGGATAATGAAATAAATGCACGAATACTTTACTTTGAAGTGAAATTGACAGATGAAACTTTCAAGATGGCAAATGGGCGCCATCGGGGAAACAAATTAATGGAAAAGGGAGGATCTTGTGATACATCATTTTGAAGATTCTGACGAATACTTCATAACCCCATAATATGAAATCAATATCTTCACCTTCTTCAAAATGGCGGAACATTTGATAATTTCCTGGAGACAAACATATTAATATCGATATTTCTAGAAATAATCCTCTTCATCTACCATATGGCAATTTCAACAACCCTATAAGGTTTGTTTAAGTTATTTCTTGTTCATAAAAAAGTGAAGTAACACCAACCAACACGTTTTTCGGGAAACACGTACCCAATATCCAGAAAAATTCAACGTTCGGGCAGAATTGAGAAACCATATTAAAGGACCTCTATTTATTGATCAAAATTTAACAGAACTGTATATGAATATGCTGGAAACTACTGTTGACCCTCTTATCACTGAAATCGTTGAAGATAATCTTAATGAATTCGATATGGATATTGTATCCCAATAAGATAGAGCACCACCACATTACTTCAGGCAAATAAGAAACTATTTGGATACTACTTTTTTCGGTCGTTGGATTGGCCGTCGAGATCCTACAGAATGCCTAGCCCGCTCGTCAGATTTGACGCCTTTGGACTTTTTCATGGGGCTATTCGAAGCAGAAGTTGTACGAAGCTGAACTTGCTTCAATAATGGATATACGCCAGAGAATAATAAATATTTGTAGATATATTGACGTTACTGTGTTCGAAAATGTTCGGCGTGAAATATCGGATAGACTGCTCATATGTACTGCTCAAGGCGACCATTTCGAGCATCTTCAGAACTGACCTCAAGCTTATTACCTCATATGTT